>CAJQZP010001228.1:2202500-2458620 GCA_907164705.1 Parnassius apollo
ACGCGGCGTCGCTCCGAGATGTTTTTGTAATCGAAGTCGTGATAATATTAATACGATGTTTAAATTTTTGTCATTACGTAGGTTTTAAACTGATACTGATTAGACTTAAATTAATCAGTTTTTATTTCAATTGGTGATTTATAAATATGTTCCGATTCATTAACTGAAAAAATTTACGCTTAATCCCATAATTGAGACACTAAGCTAATGTCAAATAGTTTAAATAAAAAAACCATTGTGACTGACAGCACACGGTCGGGTCGCGATGCGAGGTTTCTGGGTTTGAATCCCACACGAAAGAAGTATGTGTATGACCTAAAAATAAGTGTTCCGGCTCTGGATTTTTCTGCCCTCAAGATACAGGCGAAAATTTCAGTGCGGAGGTTACTTTTTTTAAAGAAAAATAAATAAATAATGTCTACTACGTATCAGTTAGAACAGGTACCGCGAACAAAATCTGTGCGGCAGAGCGGGGCGACTATCACAGTAATAGTGTTTTGTGGCTCAGACGCACAGACCAACTTGTTATGGCACAGACTAAGTAAATTAGAGCTCGCGGGTTCTAACGCGTGTTACGAACAACCAAGTCTCGGGGTATTTTCTACGACGTATTACATTATTATACACGAGGGCCGATGCAGAAGCAAAACTAGCATCATAAACGGAGCGGAGTAAAAGTCTAGAACGCGGGCTTTAGCTTTTTTTTTGTTTATTCAGGATAACAAACAATTACATATTAATGCTTAAACTAAGCAACAAACTAACATTAATCTTAGTCATTATGTAACCAGCATCGTTATCCACAAAGTAATATTAAATTGGTAACAGTAAAAAGAGTATAAGTGAAAAAGATAAAATAAATAAAAATGACATACTCAGTAACATTGAAAAATCAAAAACAGACAAAAGGAGAACGAAAAAGAAAAAATTGCTTTAAGTGCTTAGAAGTTACTTATGAAATACTAAGTTACTATTGAATGTCTAACAACCTTCGGAAATATATTTTGTTAAGTAGTTCATTACAATCTAAATCATTTCGAATTATTTTGAATAATAGTATTTGATCAAAGAATGTTCTTGGTTTTAAAGTGTGAATTGAAATTTTTTTTAATAAGTTGCTATACGATCATTGAGCGTGGTAACATTTATAATTTATAAAACGAAGAAATTTTGCTTGTAATGATTCTAGAAGTTCACCGTATTTATTATAATAGGGGTTCAATACTTGCGTTGCATATTCAATTTGTGATCTCATAAGTGATTTAAAAAGTAGTAAGTAAGATGGAGGATCTTTTAAAAAAGTTCAATGTACGTGCAACAATTCCGTATATTTCATATGATTTGTTTGTTACAAGGCTGATATGAGCGTTAAAGGTCATTTTTGAATCGTATAAATGCCCAAATCTTTTATTAATGATACTTTTTCTAAGGGACCGTTAAGAAGTGAATATATGTAATTGTAGGTTTTTACATTTTTGGTGAAAGAAAAAGATTTACATTTTGAATGTTTAATTGCAATTTATTGATTAAATAACAGTTACATAATCGGTCAAGATCTTCCCGTAGCTTTTCACAATCATGAAGGGACTTTACACTTAGATACATTTTCAGGTCGTCTGCATATAACAAAAATACTATTTATAAATCTAGAACAAGACTTAATATGATTAATACACAATATGAAGAGCAACGGATCTAGTATAGATCCCTGTGGCTCACCTGAGGATATGATTTTCTCGCTAGAAGACAATCCACGAACCACACATTTTTGGGTCCCTTATAATAATTTACGAAGAGAACCATCGAATTAAGTTTCCGCGTATACCACTGAAAGCAAGTTTTTGAAGAAGGATGGAATGATCCACCTTGTCAAAAGCTTTACAAAAGTCTGTGTAAACAGTATCAGTTTGTACTCGATTGTCCACATTATCAAACAGAGAGTTTGTACATACGAGTATATAAAATAAGATTACTGATGGTCGATCGGTATTTTACGAAACCATGTTCTTAAGTTAGAAAGTTGTGTAAACTCGGATATATTGAGTTATGTACTAAGCGTTCAAGGACTCTTGATAAGGCACAAAGTAAGGAAATAGGTCTATAATTAGTCACGTATGTTTTAGAATCTTTTTGAACACAGGGGTTATATTCGTCAATTTCGAGACTGTGGGCACTAAGCCTTCACGCAAACTGCGGTATACAAATATAAATAGAACAGATGCTTTACATGATGTATTTCCCAAAGACAATTTAGTTTTTGGTTATTTTTTAATATCTTATAGACAAATTCAGATTTTATTGTTTATAAACCTTGTCTGCGTTGAGCTACAAATATTGTTGTAAACACTATTGATATCAAAGAATCGTTTCCTTGCGCCATGGGAGCTCCACTCCAATTACTTGAAGGGTACGTATTATACATACATTGTATTATCCGCAAAAATTTAGTTCACAAATTTCAGAATAATATAGGTACAGACACATTTTTGTTTTAGACAAGAAAGCATAATCAATCAGCTCTCAGTCTAGTTCAAGGTAAGTGGATACTGTAATGCGACATGGACACCGGTATTTATCCTCGATTAAGAATCAAAATGCAGATGCGTTGTCACCCTTGACGATTAAGATCTCCAGACAAAATATAAAATACGATTAATTTGACGCCGTGGTTTCACACTTACATTGCCGTCGGTTACGTTTTAAATTCAATAATCCGAACAAAGTGACAAAGTGACGAGCCATTTTAAGCTCTCTAATACAAACAGCTCTAGAAGTTGTCTTCATTCATCATTATCATCATCATTGCAGGCGATCATAAGATCACTGCTATACATAGGCCTTCCCCATACATTTCCACAAAGCAAGATCATCAACCATCTGCATATGTCCACTAGTTGCATGTTTCGTCAGCCTAATGCAGCTGTAGCACGGCTCTGCCACCGATACAATGCAAGGGACACGTCATTTTGTTTTAAAATTAATTCATTTTATTTAATTGAACTTATAGTAGGGATGTACAGCATACAGCTGATATATGCAGCAAAAACTCGTACAATCAAATAGCAATAAAGTGAAACAATCACACCAATGAGAGCGAGGTTCTGTTCTCTTTGCTAGGCTGTACAATTGTAACTTGTATTATGGAATTTGATTTTCGCCTTATTATAACCACTATCATATAACGCTAATATTTTTAGTGTTTTGTATCAATAATAAAAGGTTCTTGCTGTCGACTATAGAGGTCATTGACCATTACTTTTCACATGCTGAACTGAGGCACAAGTCAGAAAAACATGTTGTGTTATCATCGTTGATGGATCGATATCCGGCCTCAGGACAACGACACAAAGTCAAAATCTCTAACATCACAGCTAAAAAATCACTTATCTGTATATTTTTTTATAAAATAAAAGTAAAAAAAAGTACACGTTCTAGCTTTATTTACAGCAATGGGGCAAATAAGCATGCGGTTCAACTTATGAAAAGTGTGGACTGCTGCCCACGAACAACTGTAGTAGCAGGGTAATCGAAGGTGCGTTGCCAGCCTTTTAAAAAGGAATAAGGTCGTTTCTTGAAGATTCTTAAGTAAAAAAATTGAAGTCAAATAGTATAGTAAATTCAAAGTGGTGGATCGCCAAGCATCTAGATGGTGTAGATGATATTGGAAATTTTATCGCGATGTGCGTTGGTGGAATTTGTCGGCTGGAATTAATCCGAACTATTCCTCTGAGTACTCTCCTTGGTAAATGCGATCGTAAAATGTTAGCTAGCTAACTGATAAAAAGCTAGCTGATAATAAGATGTAAGTACAGTAAGTATTTATTTTGTATATGGGGAAACCCTTTTGGATACCGGATAATGGGCTATGCCAGACTCTTAGCGGAAGTTCTCCACTTCTTCGTAATACCGTAGGCGGCAGCACAAGGCCACATGTTTAGGGCGACAGACAACTACCGTGTACTGCTTGGGACTCAGTTAACTGCGTGGTGGTGGCTACAATGGTCTACAACTGCAACCAACTTCAAACTTTGAACTATATGTTGTCACCCCTTAGGACTAAGAATGCATTTCTCAAACCCTTTTTATACTCGTGGCTTCAAACTTAAGATACCTTTTCATCTTCTTCAAAATTTTTTGTGTTCTGCTTGAAATAGACCATCATTTCTTACTTACAAACTTTTCATGTATCGTGTACGGTTACTCTGTACGGGAGGGAGAGTGGATAAAATTAAACTTCGCTCCATAACGTGCATATGTCGATAAATAAAAGTATTCCATACGTTTTGCCAATTTTTTCACACATTGCTATCTAGAATGCTCGAACTACGGGGGACGTTGTGTTCTTCGATTTCCTCTTTTTATTTTCATTATCACTGGGCATTGACTCCCAGTAATGATGAGAATGTGATGCACCCTACCGCGTTTACAATAAGTCAAGAGTTGAAGAGTATGTGATATCTGAATGATTTCTTATATTTACGCGAACACTACACATTGAAATAATACTAGTTTTTACGGAATTTATCGCGTATATTTAACTTTTTAATTACCCGACGTTTCGAACGCTTTACAGCACTCATGGTCACGGGCAGGACTGAGATGTTCAACGTCCATATATCATAGTTAACCGCGGTTACCATAGATTAAAATTTAACTTTTGTTCCGATCTATGCAGTATGAACTTATGGTATCTTGAAGTCTTGCAGTTGTATGCTTGGGTTGGGATTTAATTTTATTTATTATAGGATCCCAAGCAGATGGTAGCACCCAGCCATCTTCTCTATTGAAATTAGGATGTTTTTTGATTTCAATAGCCTCGCGAATCATCTTTGGAAGGAATCGGTGTTCTTTAGCGAGGATCTGCGGTCTATCAAATCTGATGTAGTGACGGGGGCAATCCTGTACGTGTTCACAGACTGCAGACTTCCCGGAGCGTCGATTCTTCACATCAGCTATATGTTCTTTAACGCGGGTTTTTATTGATCTTTTAGTTTGTCCTATGTAGGAGAGACCACATTCACAATCAAGCTTGTACACTCCTGCATCTTGCAGAGGGGCATTACACTTGACCGATGGTAAAAACTGACCAATCTTCTTCAGCGGCTTGAAGTATGTTTTGATGGAAGCGCGCTTCAAGATATAGCCAATCTTGTCAGTGACTCCTCTAACATATGGCAGTACAGCAGGTACACGTTCGACTGTGGCCGGCTTCACTCGTTCACTGTGACGTAGGCGCGGGACTCGAAGCTTGTTGTCATGCAAAACTTGCTTTAGTATACACAGTATGGATAACACCTTGAGCCATACTGTGTATAGAAAAAAGACCCATACAGATAGATATTTAAACGGTGATTCTCACCACCATCCTTCACAGTTAGCTACCGTGGGTAAATCTTTGTTTCAGAGAGCACGAGGGATCTGTGACAGTAAACACCTGGCTGCAGAGCTCCACCATGTCAAGCAAGTTTTGCATGACAACAAGCTTCGAGTCCCGCGCCTACGTCATAGTGAACGAGTAAAGCCGGCCACAGTCGAACGTGTACCTGCTGTACTGCCATATGTTAGAGGAGTCACTGACAAGATTGGCTATATCTTGCGCGCTTCCATCAAAACATACTTCAAGCCGCTGAAGAAGATTGGTCAGTTTTTACCATCGGTCAAGTGTAATGCCCCTCTGCAAGATGCAGGAGTGTACAAGCTTGATTGTGAATGTGGTCTCTCCTACATAGGACAAACTAAAAGATCAATAAAAACCCGCGTTAAAGAACATATAGCTGATGTGAAGAATCGACGCTCCGGGAAGTCTGCAGTCTGTGAACACGCACAGGATCGCCCACGTCACTACATCAGATTTGATAGACCGCAAATCCTCGCTAAAGAACACCGATTCCTTCCAAGGATGATTCGCGAGGCTATTGAAATCAAAAAACATCCTAATTTCAATAGAGAAGATGGCTGGGTGCTACCATCTGCTTGGGATCCTATAATAAATAAAATTAAATCCCAACCCAAGCATACAACTGCAAGACTTCAAGATACCATAAGTTCATACTGCATAGATCGGAACAAAAGTTAAATTTTAATCTATGGTAACCGCGGTTAACTATGACATATGGAAGTTGAACATCTCAGTCCTGCCCGTGACCATGAGTGCTGTAAAGCGTTCGAAACGTCGGGTAATTAAAAAGTTAAATATACGCGATAAATTCCGTAAAAACTAGTATTATTTCAATGAGTATGTGATATCCTGGAACTGATTTAAGAGTGCGTAGCTAAAACGTAGTTTAGGCGGGCCTGCTGTGCTAGCTGCTTCTGAAGGGCAGCAGCCCTCATGAGGTTGGTACTTACAATCTCATCCACTTTCCTTGCTCTACTTATTGTATGCAACAATACAATTCACTAAATCTGAATTTGAGAAATGTCACCGTTACTAATAAGTTAAGCTAATAAGAGATTTTTATTTTGATAGCGGATCATCACAAGTTGTATATCACTAAAATACTTAATCAAGGGATTAAATCAGCATTTATTCATTCATGTTAATAAAGAAAAAAGTATGATGCTACATATGTCCAGTTTCTGCAGTGCTAGTACTTTTGTGGCCATTACAGCTTCATCGGTTTCTGTAGTGCTAGTAACATTGTGGCTATTAAAGCTTCATCGGTTTCTGTAGTGCTAGTAACATTGTGGCTATTACAGCTTCATCGGTTTCTGTAGTGCTAGTAACATTGTGTCTATTACAGCTTCATCGGTTTCTGTAGTGCTAGTAACATTGTGGCTATTACAGCTTCATCGGTTTCTGTAGTGCTAGTAACATTGTTGCTATTACAGCTTCATTGGTTTCTGTAGTGCTAGTAACATTGTGGCTATTACAGCTTCATCGGTTTCTGTAGTGCTAGTAACATTGTGGCTATTACAGCTTCATCGGTTTCTGTAGTGCTAGTAACATTGTGTCTATTACAGCTTCATCGGTTTCTGTAGTGCTAGTAACATTGTGTCTATTACAGCTTCATCGGTTTCTGTAGTGCTAGTAACATTGTGGCTATTACAGCTTCATTGGTTTCTGTAGTGCTAGTAACATTGTGGCTATTACAGCTTCATCGGTTTCTGTAGTGCTAGTAACATTGTGGCTATTACAGCTTCATTGGTTTCTGTAGTGCTAGTATCATTGTGGCTATTACAGCTTCATCGGTTTCTGTAGTGCTAGTAACATTGTGGCTATTACAGCTTCATCGGTTTCTGTAGTGCTAGTAACATTGTGTCTATTACAGCTTCATCGGTTTCTGTAGTGCTAGTAACATTGTGGCTATTACAGCTTCATCGGTTTCTGTAGTGCTAGTAACATTGTGGCTATTACAGCTTCATCGGTTTCTGTAGTGCTAGTAACATTGTGGCTATTACAGCTTCATCGGTTTCTGTAGTGCTAGTAACATTGTGTCTATTACAGCTTCATCGGTTTCTGTAGTGCTAGTAACATTGTGTCTATTACAGCTTCATCGGTTTCTGTAGTGCTAGTAACATTGTGGCTATTACAGCTTCATTGGTTTCTGTAGTGCTAGTAACATTGTGGCTATTACAGCTTCATCGGTTTCTGTAGTGCTAGTAACATTGTGGCTATTACAGCTTCATTGGTTTCTGTAGTGCTAGTAACATTGTGGCTATTACAGCTTCATCGGTTTCTGTAGTGCTAGTAACATTGTGGCTATTACAGCTTCATTGGTTTCTGTAGTGCTAGTAACATTGTGTCTATTACAGCTTCATCGGTTTCTGTAGTGCTAGTAACATTGTGGCTATTACAGCTTCATTGGTTTCTGTAGTGCTAGTAACATTGTGGCTATTACAGCTTCATCGGTTTCTGTAGTGCTAATAACATTGTGTCTATTACAGCTTCATCGGTTTCTGTAGTGCTAATAACATTGTAGCTATTACACCTTCATCGGTTTCTGTAGTGCTAATAACATTGTTGCTATTACAGCTTCATCGGTTTCTGTAGTGCTAGTAACATTGTGGCTATTACAGCTTCATCGGTTTCTGTAGTGCTAGTAACATTGTGTCTATTACAGCTTCATCGGTTTCTGTAGTGCTAGTAACATTGTGTCTATTACAGCTTCATCGGTTTCTGTAGTGCTAGTAACATTGTGTCTATTACAGCTTCATCGGTTTCTGTAGTGCTAGTAACATTGTGTCTATTACAGCTTCATCGGTTTCTGTAGTGCTAGTAACATTGTGTCTATTACAGCTTCATCATTTTCTGTAATGCTAGTAACATTGTGGCCATTACAGCTTCAGCGGTTTCTGTAGTGCTAGTAACATTGTGTCTATTACAGCTTCATCGGTTTCTGTAGTGCTAGTAACATTGTGTCTATTACAGCTTCATCATTTTCTGTAATGCTAGTAACATTGTGGCCATTACAGCTTCAGCGGTTTCTGTAGTGCTAGTAACATTGTGGCTATTACAGCTTCATCGGTTTCTGTAGTGCTAGTAACATTGTGGCTATTACAGCTTCATCATTTTCTGTAATGCTAGTAACATTGTGGCCATTACAGCTTCAGCGGTTTCTGTAGTGCTAGTAACATTGTGGCTATTACAGCTTCATCGGTTTCTGTAGTGCTAGTAACATTGTGTCTATTACAGCTTCATCATTTTCTGTAATGCTAGTAACATTGTGGCCATTACAGCTTCAGCGGTTTCTGTAGTGCTAGTAACATTGTGGCTATTACAGCTTCATCGGTTTCTGTAGTGCTAGTAACATTGTGTCTATTACAGCTTCATCATTTTCTGTAATGCTAGTAACATTGTGGCCATTACAGCTTCATCGGTTTCTGTAGTGCTAGTAACATTGTGGCTATTACAGCTTCAGCGGTTTCTGTAGTGCTAGTAACATTGTGGCCATTACAGCTTCAGCGGTTTCTGTAGTGCTAGTAACATTGTGGCTATTACAGCTTCATCGGTTTCTGTAGTGCTAGTAACATTGTGTCTATTACAGCTTCATCGGTTTCTGTAGTGCTAGTAACATTGTGTCTATTACAGCTTCATCATTTTCTGTAATGCTAGTAACATTGTGGCCATTACAGCTTCAGCGGTTTCTGTAGTGCTAGTAACATTGTGGCTATTACAGCTTCATCGGTTTCTGTAGTGCTAGTAACATTGTGGCTATTACAGCTTCATCGGTTTCTGTAGTGCTAGTAACATTGTGGCTATTACAGCTTCATCGGTTTCTGTAGTGCTAGTAACATTGTGTCTATTACAGCTTCATCATTTTCTGTAATGCTAGTAACATTGTGGCCATTACAGCTTCAGCGGTTTCTGTAGTGCTAGTAACATTGTGGCTATTACAGCTTCATCGGTTTCTGTAGTGCTAGTAACATTGTGGCTATTACAGCTTCAGCGGTTTCTGTAGTGCTAGTAACATTGTGGCCATTACAGCTTCAGCGGTTTCTGTAGTGCTAGTAACATTGTGTCTATTACAGCTTCATCGGTTTCTGTAGTGCTAGTAACATTGTGTCTATTACAGCTTCATCGGTTTCTGTAGTGCTAGTAACATTGTGTCTATTACAGCTTCATCATTTTCTGTAATGCTAGTAACATTGTGGCCATTACAGCTTCAGCGGTTTCTGTAGTGCTAGTAACATTGTGGCTATTACAGCTTCATCATTTTCTGTAATGCTAGTAACATTGTGGCCATTACAGCTTCAGCGGTTTCTGTAGTGCTAGTAACATTGTGGCTATTACAGCTTCATCGGTTTCTGTAGTGCTAGTAACATTGTGTCTATTACAGCTTCATCATTTTCTGTAATGCTAGTAACATTGTGGCCATTACAGCTTCAGCGGTTTCTGTAGTGCTATTAACATTGTGGCTATTACAGCTTCATCGGTTTCTGTAGTGCTAGTAACATTGTGTCTATTACAGCTTCATCATTTTCTGTAATGCTAGTAACATTGTGGCCATTACAGCTTCATCGGTTTCTGTAGTGCTAGTAACATTGTGGCCATTACAGCTTCAGCGGTTTCTGTAGTGCTAGTAACATTGTGGCTATTACAGCTTCATCGGTTTCTGTAGTGCTAGTAACATTGTGGCTATTACAGCTTCAGCGGTTTCTGTAGTGCTAGTAACATTGTGGCCATTACAGCTTCAGCGGTTTCTGTAGTGCTAGTAACATTGTGGCTATTACAGCTTCATCGGTTTCTGTAGTGCTAGTAACATTGTGGCTATTACAGCTTCATCATTTTCTGTAATGCTAGTAACATTGTGGCCATTACAGCTTCAGCGGTTTCTGTAGTGCTAGTAACATTGTGGCTAT
Source organism: Parnassius apollo (assembly GCA_907164705.1). Classification (NCBI taxonomy): domain Eukaryota; kingdom Metazoa; phylum Arthropoda; class Insecta; order Lepidoptera; family Papilionidae; genus Parnassius; species Parnassius apollo. Next base: position 2,212,803 of record CAJQZP010001228.1, read on the forward strand.
TACAGCTTCATCGGTTTCTGTAGTGCTAGTAACATTGTGTCTATTACAGCTTCATCATTTTCTGTAATGCTAGTAACATTGTGGCCATTACAGCTTCAGCGGTTTCTGTAGTGCTAGTAACATTGTGGCTATTACAGCTTCATCGGTTTCTGTAGTGCTAGTAACATTGTGGCTATTACAGCTTCAGCGGTTTCTGTAGTGCTAGTAACATTGTGGCTATTACAGCTCCATCGGTTTCTGTAGTGCTAGTAACATTGTGGCTATTACAGCTTCATCATTTTCTGTAATGCTAGTAACATTGTGGCCATTACAGCTTCAGCGGTTTCTGTAGTGCTAGTAACATTGTGGCTATTACAGCTTCATCGGTTTCTGTAGTGCTAGTAACATTGTGTCTATTACAGCTTCATCATTTTCTGTAATGCTAGTAACATTGTGGCCATTACAGCTTCAGCGGTTTCTGTAGTGCTAGTAACATTGTGGCTATTACAGCTTCATCGGTTTCTGTAGTGCTAGTAACATTGTGGCTATTACAGCTTCAGCGGTTTCTGTAGTGCTAGTAACATTGTGGCTATTACAGCTTCATCGGTTTCTGTAGTGCTAGTAACATTGTGGCCATTACAGCTTCATCGGTTTCTGTAGTGCTAGTAACATTGTGGCCATTACAGCTTCAGCGGTTTCTGTAGTGCTAGTAACATTGTGGCTATTACAGCTTCATCGGTTTCTGTAGTGCTAGTAACATTGTGTCTATTACAGCTTCATCATTTTCTGTAATGCTAGTAACATTGTGGCCATTACAGCTTCAGCGGTTTCTGTAGTGCTAGTAACATTGTGGCTATTACAGCTTCATCGGTTTCTGTAGTGCTAGTAACATTGTGGCTATTACAGCTTCAGCGGTTTCTGTAGTGCTAGTAACATTGTGGCCATTACAGCTTCAGCGGTTTCTGTAGTGCTAGTAACATTGTGTCTATTACAGCTTCATCGGTTTCTGTAGTGCTAGTAACATTGTGGCTATTACAGCTTCATCGGTTTCTGTAGTGCTAGTAACATTGTGGCTATTACAGCTTCATCGGTTTCTGTAGTGCTAGTAACATTGTGTCTATTACAGCTTCATCATTTTCTGTAATGCTAGTAACATTGTGGCCATTACAGCTTCAGCGGTTTCTGTAGTGCTAGTAACATTGTGGCTATTACAGCTTCATCGGTTTCTGTAGTGCTAGTAACATTGTGGCCATTACAGCTTCAGCGGTTTCTGTAGTGCTAGTAACATTGTGGCCATTACAGCTTCATCGGTTTCTGTAGTGCTAGTAACATTGTGTCTATTACAGCTTCATCGGTTTCTGTAGTGCTAGTAACATTGTGGCTATTACAGCTTCATCGGTTTCTGTAGTGCTATTAACATTGTGGCTATTACAGCTTCATCGGTTTCTGTAGTGCTAGTAACATTGTGGCTATTACGGCTTCATCGGTTTCTGTAGTGCTAGTAACATTGTGTCTATTACAGCTTCATCGGTTTCTGTAGTGCTAGTAACATTGTGGCTATTACAGCTTCATCGGTTTCTGTAGTGCTAGTAACATTGTGGCTATTACAGCTTCATCGGTTTCTGTAGTGCTAGTAACATTGTGGCTATTACAGCTTCATCGGTTTCTGTAGTGCTAGTAACATTGTGTCTATTACAGCTTCATCGGTTTCTGTAGTGCTAGTAACATTGTGGCTATTACAGCTTCATCGGTTTCTGTAGTGCTAGTAACATTGTGTCTATTACAGCTTCATCATTTTCTGTAATGCTAGTAACATTGTGGCCATTACAGCTTCATCGGTTTCTGTAGTGCTAGTAACATTGTGGCCATTACAGCTTCATCGGTTTCTGTAGTGCTAGTAACATTGTGGCTATTACAGCTTCATCGGTTTCTGTAGTGCTAGTAACATTGTGTCTATTACAGCTTCATCGGTTTCTGTAGTGCTAGTAACATTGTGGCTATTACAGCTTCATCGGTTTCTGTAGTGCTAATAACATTGTGTCTATTACAGCTTCATCGGTTTCTGTAGTGCTAGTAACATTGTGGCCATTACAGCTTCATCGGTTTCTGTAGTGCTAGTAACATTGTGGCCATTACAGCTTCATCGGTTTCTGTAGTGCTAGTAACATTGTGGCTATTACAGCTTCATCGGTTTCTGTAGTGCTAGTAACATTGTGTCTATTACAGCTTCATCGGTTTCTGTAGTGCTAGTAACATTGTGGCTATTACAGCTTCATCGGTTTCTGTAGTGCTAATAACATTGTGTCTATTACAGCTTCATCGGTTTCTGTAGTGCTAGTAACATTGTGGCCATTACAGCTTCATCGGTTTCTGTAGTGCTAGTAACATTGTGGCTATTACAGCTTCATCGGTTTCTGTAGTGCTAGTAACATTGTGTCTATTACAGCTTCATCGGTTTCTGTAGTGCTAGTAACATTGTGGCTATTACAGCTTCATCGGTTTCTGTAGTGCTAGTAACATTGTGGCTATTACAGCTTCATCGGTTTCTGTAGTGCTAGTAACATTGTGGCTATTACAGCTTCATCGGTTTCTGTAGTGCTAGTAACATTGTGGCTATTACAGCTTCATCGGTTTCTGTAGTGCTAGTAACATTGTGGCCATTACAGCTTCATCGGTTTCTGTAGTGCTAGTAACATTGTGGCCATTACAGCTTCATCGGTTTCTGTAGTGCTAGTAACATTGTTGCTATTACAGCTTCATCGGTTTCTGTAGTGCTAATAACATTGTGGCTATTACAGCTTCATCGGTTTCTGTAGTGCTAGTAACATTGTGGCTATTACAGCTTCATCGGTTTCTGTAGTGCTAGTAACATTGTGGCTATTACAGCTTCATCGGTTTCTGTAGTGCTAGTAACATTGTGGCTATTACAGCTTCATCGGTTTCTGTAGTGCTAGTAACATTGTGGCTATTACAGCTTCATCGGTTTCTGTAGTGCTAGTAACATTGTGGCTATTACAGCTTCATCGGTTTCTGTAGTGCTAGTAACATTGTGGCTATTACAGCTTCATCGGTTTCTGTAGTGCTAGTAACATTGTGGCTATTACAGCTTCATCGGTTTCTGTAGTGCTAGTAACATTGTGGCTATTACAGCTTCATCGGTTTCTGTAGTGCTAGTAACATTGTGGCTATTACAGCTTCATCGGTTTCTGTAGTGCTAGTAACATTGTGGCTATTACAGCTTCATCGGTTTCTGTAGTGCTAGTAACATTGTGGCCATTACAGCTTCATCGGTTTCTGTAGTGCTAGTAACATTGTGGCTATTACAGCTTCATCGGTTTCTGTAGTGCTAGTAACATTGTGGCCATTACAGCTTCAGCGGTTTCTGTAGTGCTAGTAACATTGTGGCCATTACAGCTTCATCGGTTTCTGTAGTGCTAGTAACATTGTGGCCATTACAGCTTCATCGGTTTCTGTAGTGCTAGTAACATTGTAGCTATTACAGCTTCATCGGTTTCTGTAGTGCTAGTAACATTGTGGCCATTACAGCTTCAGCGGTTTCTGTAGTGCTAGTAACATTGTGGCCATTACAGCTTCAGCGGTTTCTGTAGTGCTAGTAACATTGTGGCCATTACAGCTTCATCGGTTTCTGTAGTGCTAGTAACATTGTAGCTATTACAGCTTCATCGGTTTCTGTAGTGCTAATAACATTGTGGCTATTACAGCTTCATCGGTTTCTGTAGTGCTAGTAACATTGTGGCTATTACAGCTTCATCGGTTTCTGTAGTGCTAGTAACATTGTGGCTATTACAGCTTCATCGGTTTCTGTAGTGCTAGTAACATTGTGGCTATTACAGCTTCATCGGTTTCTGTAGTGCTAGTAACATTGTGGCTATTACAGCTTCATCGGTTTCTGTAGTGCTAGTAACATTGTGGCCATTACAGCTTCAGCGGTTTCTGTAGTGCTAGTAACATTGTGGCTATTACAGCTTCATCGGTTTCTGTAGTGCTAGTAACATTGTGGCTATTACAGCTTCATCGGTTTCTGTAGTGCTAGTAACATTGTGGCCATTACAGCTTCAGCGGTTTCTGTAGTGCTAGTAACATTGTGGCTATTACAGCTTCATCGGTTTCTGTAGTGCTAGTAACATTGTGGCTATTACAGCTTCATCGGTTTCTGTAGTGCTAGTAACATTGTGGCTATTACAGCTTCATCGGTTTCTGTAGTGCTAGTAACATTGTGGCTATTACAGCTTCATCGGTTTCTGTAGTGCTAGTAACATTGTGGCCATTACAGCTTCAGCGGTTTCTGTAGTGCTAGTAACATTGTGTCTATTACAGCTTCATCGGTTTCTGTAGTGCTAGTAACATTGTGTCTATTACAGCTTCATCATTTTCTGTAATGCTAGTAACATTGTGGCCATTACAGCTTCAGCGGTTTCTGTAGTGCTAGTAACATTGTGGCCATTACAGCTTCATCGGTTTCTGTAGTGCTAGTAACATTGTGGCTATTACAGCTTCATCGGTTTCTGTAGTGCTAGTAACATTGTGGCCATTACAGCTTCATCGGTTTCTGTAGTGCTAGTAACATTGTGGCTATTACAGCTTCATCGGTTTCTGTAGTGCTAGTAACATTGTGGCTATTACAGCTTCATCGGTTTCTGTAGTGCTAGTAACATTGTGGCCATTACAGCTTCAGCGGTTTCTGTAGTGCTAGTAACATTGTGTCTATTACAGCTTCATCGGTTTCTGTAGTGCTAGTAACATTGTGTCTATTACAGCTTCATCATTTTCTGTAATGCTAGTAACATTGTGGCCATTACAGCTTCAGCGGTTTCTGTAGTGCTAGTAACATTGTGGCCATTACAGCTTCATCGGTTTCTGTAGTGCTAGTAACATTGTGTCTATTACAGCTTCATCGGTTTCTGTAGTGCTAGTAACATTGTGTCTATTACAGCTTCATCATTTTCTGTAATGCTAGTAACATTGTGGCCATTACAGCTTCAGCGGTTTCTGTAGTGCTAGTAACATTGTGGCCATTACAGCTTCATCGGTTTCTGTAGTGCTAGTAACATTGTGGCCATTACAGCTTCATCGGTTTCTGTAATGCTAGTAACATTGTGTCTATTACAGCTTCATCGGTTTCTGTAGTGCTAGTAACATTGTGTCTATTACAGCTTCATCATTTTCTGTAATGCTAGTAACATTGTGGCCATTACAGCTTCAGCGGTTTCTGTAGTGCTAGTAACATTGTGGCCATTACAGCTTCATCGGTTTCTGTAGTGCTAGTAACATTGTGGCCATTACAGCTTCATCGGTTTCTGTAGTGCTAGTAACATTGTGGCTATTACAGCTTCATCGGTTTCTGTAATGCTAGTAACATTGTGGCCATTACAGCTTCAGCGGTTTCTGTAGTGCTAGTAACATTGTGGCCATTACAGCTTCATCGGTTTCTGTAGTGCTAGTAACATTGTGGCCATTACAGCTTCATCGGTTTCTGTAGTGCTAGTAACATTGTGTCTATTACAGCTTCATCGGTTTCTGTAGTGCTAGTAACATTGTGGCTATTACAGCTTCATCGGTTTCTGTAATGCTAGTAACATTGTGGCCATTACAGCTTCAGCGGTTTCTGTAGTGCTAGTAACATTGTGGCCATTACAGCTTCATCGGTTTCTGTAGTGCTAGTAACATTGTGGCCATTACAGCTTCATCGGTTTCTGTAGTGCTAGTAACATTGTGGCCATTACAGCTTCATCGGTTTCTGTAGTGCTAGTAACATTGTGGCCATTACAGCTTCATCGGTTTCTGTAATGCTAGTAACATTGTGTCTATTACAGCTTCATCGGTTTCTGTAGTGCTAGTAACATTGTGTCTATTACAGCTTCATCATTTTCTGTAATGCTAGTAACATTGTGGCCATTACAGCTTCAGCGGTTTCTGTAGTGCTAGTAACATTGTGGCCATTACAGCTTCATCGGTTTCTGTAGTGCTAGTAACATTGTGGCCATTACAGCTTCATCGGTTTCTGTAGTGCTAGTAACATTGTGTCTATTACAGCTTCATCATTTTCTGTAATGCTAGTAACATTGTGGCCATTACAGCTTCAGCGGTTTCTGTAGTGCTAGTAACATTGTGGCCATTACAGCTTCATCGGTTTCTGTAGTGCTAGTAACATTGTGGCCATTACAGCTTCATCGGTTTCTGTAGTGCTAGTAACATTGTGGCCATTACAGCTTCATCGGTTTCTGTAATGCTAGTAACATTGTGTCTATTACAGCTTCATCGGTTTCTGTAGTGCTAGTAACATTGTGTCTATTACAGCTTCATCATTTTCTGTAATGCTAGTAACATTGTGGCCATTACAGCTTCAGCGGTTTCTGTAGTGCTAGTAACATTGTGGCCATTACAGCTTCATCGGTTTCTGTAGTGCTAGTAACATTGTGGCCATTACAGCTTCATCGGTTTCTGTAGTGCTAGTAACATTGTGGCTATTACAGCTTCATCGGTTTCTGTAATGCTAGTAACATTGTGGCCATTACAGCTTCAGCGGTTTCTGTAGTGCTAGTAACATTGTGGCCATTACAGCTTCATCGGTTTCTGTAGTGCTAGTAACATTGTGGCCATTACAGCTTCATCGGTTTCTGTAGTGCTAGTAACATTGTGTCTATTACAGCTTCATCGGTTTCTGTAGTGCTAGTAACATTGTGGCTATTACAGCTTCATCGGTTTCTGTAATGCTAGTAACATTGTGGCCATTACAGCTTCAGCGGTTTCTGTAGTGCTAGTAACATTGTGGCCATTACAGCTTCATCGGTTTCTGTAGTGCTAGTAACATTGTGGCCATTACAGCTTCATCGGTTTCTGTAGTGCTAGTAACATTGTGTCTATTACAGCTTCATCGGTTTCTGTAGTGCTAGTAACATTGTGGCTATTACAGCTTCATCGGTTTCTGTAGTGCTAGTAACATTGTGGCTATTACAGCTTCATCGGTTTATGTGCACAATACGTGGTGTTTTTATCTAGACATATATATGCATGCTACAAATTTAAATAACTAAAATTGCTGCGTTATTCAAAAATCTACTGATGAAATAAATGTAACCCAAATATCGTAAATGAGAGTTAAAACTCGGTACCTAGTGTGATGGTTATAAATATATATTTTATGTCACACTTGCCTTCATACGTGGCGACGTCCTGGTAGCAAATAAAGTCGTGGGTAGTCATTGACCAAAACTCAGAAGAACAGTAGCTGAGCAAGGCGAACATTGCTATAGCGAAGATCGGTTTGGAAAAAACTAGGTTCTATGTTCGAGGATGGCCCAGCGGTGCAGCGTCACAGGGAAGCAGGTGTTAACTTACATCTCCATAACTTGGTGTTTATTTTTACAGCACAAGGATGATAAACGAGCATCCACCTGATGGTAAGTGGATGTTGTGGTTCATAAACACCTACATCTATCCTAAATTAAGAATCAAAATGCAGGTGCGTTATCACTCCCGAGAACTAAGGTGGAATGCCTCGTTGCAAGAAAAAAAGGATCCATTTTCTAAGCTTAGTATACGAAACACAGCATCATGAAGCTGCTATTTTACACTGGTATTCTGTGAGAGCGTGGGCCACGGTCGAGACGATTCATTTGTGCTACAACTATAATTATAGCTGCAGCATAACTTTACCACGTACAATTGTTATTTAGCTAACCAAACCGACACACAACGTACAACCGACTTCAATACGACCGAACGAAATATTTATTCGAAGTCAAATAAATACGCATTATTTAAGGATATAGATCTTGATCAAATAAAAAAAAACAATCGAATTGAATACCTCTTCCGTTTTGAAGTTGGTAAAAACAACAGTAAATAAGCTAAATAGTCTCCTAAGAACTGCTTGCAACTGAAGCGGTACGAACCTTGCGAGAAGTGGCTTCTAAGGCACTTCTCTTACTTCATCACACCTTGATCTACATAATATGGATAAGGAGGCGAGGGCTACTTTGTATAAGATTCAAAATTTCAAGCGGGTTGAGCTTGCTTTCTTATCTCAATGAAAGAAACACCGACAAATTATGCATCTTGCACATCATCCGTCCACTATACACTTCTACAAAATATCAATAGTGGAACTACTCTCCAAAGAAAACTAGCTTAATGGACGAGTCATCTATAGGGCCGGTAGTTTTCATAAGTAATTTTCAGATAGGTTGGAAATGGGGATTTGATGTAGGGTTTGCATTTTACAGGGAACGACACAAATTAAAGATCGATAAGAGTTTTGGAAAACTGGCTTGTAATTTTGAGCATAGATTAAGAAATTCAATTAAAACTTGATCTAAAAAGCAAGGCTAAATAATTCCGAATCTTTAATCTGGATGTATGATGTCAACTCGCTTCAGATGCAAACAATAAAGACAAACTGCGTATTTTTGCAGGTCTGGACATTTTTCAAAAACAACATGGCGATTTTAAAACTAAGCAATTCAAGGGGTGCAGATTCTTATCCCTAGCGAGAGAAACACATTAGCATATTCTATCTGAAATCGGGCCTAACTTACTTAGCCCACTTTGAGTGGAGATGTTTACAGCCAAATAACTCCTGCAATTCATTAATTATGTGGGGCTAACCTGTGAACTGTAGCTAAAATCGGTAAATCAGCGACCACAATGGATGATGCTGGTCGCAGTGATGCTGGTCTTGCAAGACCTTCAGAGCCGTTCTCAAAAATAAAATGAAAGTAACAAAAGGGCACCAACTCAAATTGACTTTTAGGCACAAACAGGAGTATTTCGCATTTGTAGAATCTGTTATAACATATGGACTCTTAATGTGGGGTAATGGCACAGACTCTCAAAAAGTATTTTTAGCACAAAAGCGCTGTATTAGAGCTATTAGTAACATCCCATCAGACTTATCATGCAAGCCTTACTTTAAGAGGTTAAATATACTTCCTTTTCCCTGCATCTATATATTTGAGATTGGCAAATTTTTAATACAAAACAAGCACATATTCTTACAAGCTCAAGATGCAACAAAAATAAATTTATGGAACCCACATAAACTAGTACTTGATATAATTCCAAAAAGTAAAAAAGCTTTAAAAAATAGCTATGCAATGTGCAACACGATTTATAACAAAATACCCTCACATGTGTATTAAACAATTACCATATAATAAGTTTAAAATTTCACTACGACGATGGCTGGTTGAGAAAACATTTTATACAGTAAATGAGTTTTTGAATTGTAGTGATCAAGTAGTTTTATAGTAATTAAAAATCGATGCATTAATTAATTAATTTATTCGAATTTATTTATTTGTAAAGATTGTAAAAAGACATTTTAGTTATGTATATAGAATAAATTTAGTAATTCATTATATTATAAAAACTTTTGAATATTTGCATGCTGTTGAAAACAGCTAAAAAGGTTTTCTTTACACAATGACAGTCATAACACCAAGAACAAAACAATTGTACCTATTTAGTTGCAAATAAAGAATTTGAATTTATCAATGGTTATTACCGTCTACCGATCTACAACACTAAAGCTGGCGTCATGACTCACCAACTAGTTCTTAATTAAAACCATCAACTAATAAGGATAGCAATTGCTTAACGTTACGATTTCTGCGCCGCAGTAGTACGAACATCGAGCTATTATGTACTACGTACTAGAGGCGACACTGCATTCAGCTACTCTGTTCCACTCAACTGCGGTGCATACACCGCACTTTGTTCAGTCACTCGCTTGACGCTTATAGAGTTGTCACGTGTTGTGTTGATTTAAAAAAAATCTCTTGATAAAAATATCCCGTCGTGTGTACTTAGATATTGCACAAATAATTCAAGAAATGTCAGTAAAAACCAAGGAATTACTTTCAATCGTTTAACAAGATACTTAATGAATAAAAAAGTGTTATATATTAATAATAAAACAAATTATTCCTAAGACGCCATGTCGTGTCATGGAATATAGATTATGAAATTAATATGTTCAGATGCGACATTTCTGTGGATACTTAAGTATACCACGAATATATTATTGTACACATTTTTTTGTAGAAACATATATAAGTTATTATAATAAGGTTAAATTTTTCATATTTAAATCTGCTTAATATTCTTTTATTTTATTTTTCAGTTTCCACATCAAAGTCAAAGTACGTAGTACTATTATTTATTCTGTGGTCAAAGTGGAATAAATTCCATTTTTAACTCTCGCGTGCCCAGCATTTATGAACGATTCTTATTCTAATTTAAAAAAATATATTTTTAATTTAAATGTTATGTTAATAAGTTTTGTTAAACATACATTTAGTATGTTTTTTATATTTGACATAGATACCTTTTAAAATATTCCGATAAAAATATCATTAAAATGTAATTGTGATATAATATTATGTAATATTATATTAAATAAGCAAATAAAATATACAAAATAAATGATAAAATTTAAATATTTTTCCCGATATAATTTACCTATTTAACAATACAATCTACTATTACCTACGGATCATTCTACCTATGTTTATTCTATGATAAAAAAACCAACCGCGCGAACACAGAGTAGCGCACATTTTTTGTTTGAGATAGCTGTTCTAGTACGTAAGTACATATTACTTCAATGAGTACGAACAAAAGTACTTTGAACTCTGTCTGTCATTACAAGCGTCTTGTGACTCAATTACGTAACCCATCGTACGATATTGTTTTGTTATCGAACCACGTAATTAGTTTTTATTGTTTTTGTACGTGGATTGGACTTTGACAATATACTGCATCAATTTTGTTAATGTTTACCTTTAATTTCTTGGATTAATTTCTATGGTATTATGGTTTTTAATATACGATATTTCAGTCGTGTTTTTTTGAATAAGGGTGATAAACGAGCACGTAGTCCACCATAGAAAATGGATACTGTGTCCCATAGACATCTTTATTCACTATTCATCCTTGATTATGAATCGAAATGTAGATGCGTTGTCACCCTTAGTACTCCGCCTCGCTTCCAGTAAAAAATTAATTTAATTCCAGTAAAAATTTAGTTTATCTGGGTCTTGTCGGTACCAAAACTTTTCTTAGAATCACACTAGATGCGGAGCTTCCATGAGGCACGCCGTGTGTCAAAACTAGCAAGCTGACTTAGTTTTGGAGCATATGCTGTAAAAAAGATTAGAAATCTCACCAGTATTAAAACAGCTAGACTAGTTTATTTAGCTTTTTCCGTAGCATAATGTCGTACGGTCGGTACGGTATTCACTTAATATAAAGAAGAAAATATACAAAATTTGACTTTTTAAATAAAACTAGCTTTTACGGATTTTATCGCATTTATTAACTTATTTTATATTCCCGACGTTTTCAGAACTTTACAGCACCCATTCTCACGGGGGGGGGGGGGGGGGGGGCGGGACTAAAGTGTTCGATGACCCAATGTCATAGTTAAGCACGGCTACCTCCAAATTAAAATTATTAATTATAGTAGTATCTCGAAGTCTTGCAGTTGTATGCTTGGTTGTGGTTTTTCTCACGTAGGACAAACAAAAAGACAACAAAAACCAACGTTAAAAAACACATAACTGATGTGAAGAATCGACGCTCCGGAAAGTCTGCAGTCTGTGAACACGTACAGGATCGCCTCCGTCATTACATCAGACTTTGATAGACTTTGAAATCCTCGCTAAAGAACACCGATTCATTCCAAGAATTATTCCCAAGGCTATTGAAATTAAAAAACATCCTAATTTCAATAGAGAAGATGGCTGGGTTCTACCATCTGCTTGGAATCCTATAATTAATAAAATTAAATCCCAACCCATGCATACAATTGCAAGACTTCAAGATAGACTATAAGTTCATACTGCGTAGATCTGAACAAAAATGGGTTTTTAAATTAATGACTTAATTACTTACTTCTACATTAATTAATAGCTGGTAGTTCGTGTTGCAGCCGTGCAGTGGCGGCGGAAGAATATTCACTACCCCGATGAATCCTGATACATTACGCACCAGGCCCCGAGGGTCGCAGGAGACGACGGAGGAATCTGAAGCAGGTGATCTGCAGCAGCACCTTCCTGACAAGGGCTCAAAAAAACGGCGGTTGTCAGTCGCCTGCCAAGCGTGCCAACTAGATAGATAGCGAAATCCGCCTTATAAGGTCATATTATGGATGAAACGTACGTTTGGAAGTGGACTTTTAATGGACTATAAAGTAAAGTTAAGTTACAGCCTATATGCGTCCCACTGCTGGGCACAGCCCTCCTCTAATTTCTAAGAGGGTTTTAGGGCAAGGAAATGTCCGCCGCGCTGCCCCTATACGCATGGAGGCGGCATGGTCGGTTGGCGCACTTCACATGTCTTCTAAATATTTTTTTTTATTTTTCTGACATGCAGGTTTCCTCACGATGTTTTCTTTGACCACCGAGCACATAGTAAATCAGCACTTAAATTGCAATTAACAATTTCATTGGTGCTGGCGCGGGTTGCCCGTGTACTGTGAAACTTACTGCAAACGCTTAGCCCCTGAGCTACAACGACTATAATAATGAATGGAAATAGACGGATTATTGATTAATTGAATGAATTAATTGCAGTCACCTTCTTTTCATTAAAAGAGCTTTTGTTCTCTATAATGTTATCACATGAGAGCAGTGTTAATTCAGGGGTTTCAAGCTTCGGCGGTAACATTGAAATCAACAACAATTAAAATAGCTATAATTTATATATTACTGACTGATTTATTGCGGAAAATATTTTTTTTACTATCGTAAAATCCTTAGTTAGCGCCTACGTTGCGGAATAAGTAACTATACTAAATTTCAAGTTAAACGGGTGTATAGTTTTTAAAAGATCCTGATGGCCAATCAATGGTATTTCGCATTACCTATCTATATTACTTATATATAGATTATTACGAGCAAGCTGTCAACACTTGTTATATTGTAAACATTGAGATATAATTAGTGTTTTTCCTCGCCTCTTATATTTTTCCACAATATAAGTGGGCTCGAACAAAAACTAGCTTTTTTAACTTTTCTTGGGACATTAATCATTACGGATATCTATTGGCATTATTTCGTACCCGGGCATAACGGAAACCCGGCGGATTGTAGCGGAGGATCTGCCATTGTTCTCTGGAGGAGGATCTGACCACGTTGCTGCATGGAATTTTCTATCCAGTAGTTTTACTGGCACAACACTACTGAGGAATTATCGCCCCAATAGTCTTATAAATAAGATTACTGGGAGTGGTCCTACCGAGTAGGCCTTAATGTTGAAACCATCGGGAAGAAAGTTCTCGGTAGTCCTACTCTATAAAGTACATGATTTTATTTTGTCATTCATGTAAACCCTTTATTCGCCTAATTTGACGCCATACCGCGCGGATCGTTACGGAATACTTGTCGGTGACGTATCGGAAATGAGACATTCTATATTAGTCTACAGGATTGACAACGCATCTACATTTTGATTCTTATTCGAAGATAAATGTAGATATCTATGGGCCACAGTATCCACTTAACATTAGGTGGATTCTATGGTCGTTTGTCACCCTAATGCTATATAATATAAAGATCAAAAAAAATTACATCAATGGTGTTATTTCATTAATTCTGACAAGCCGTTAGCCCGTTAGACAAATAAAAATGTGACAATATATGTAACCGATCATTAAGTAATCAATTGAAATGAAATAATTGTGTTGCAGCTCTGGCTTTAATAACTGGAAAATGTAAGCATTTATTCAAATTTATTCGTTACGGGTAATTTGCAAGTATATTATAAAAAAGACATTAGATATATTGGTACATATTTTACTTTGTTATGTTATTACACCAGAGGAGGAATTATAAATAGGAAACAATTTGCGTTTGTTAGTTTAATGTTACATACATTACATCTCACTACTTTATAATATAGTAATATATATAATCACCGAATAGAATAGAAACAATTTTATTCAATATAGGTTACAATTAATTCTTATTGAAAGTCATTTTTTTACTTTTACTATTGGTTTGGGAAAAAGAATGTTGCAAAATTAAATTCAGCTAGGCGCCACCGTGATTCTACAAGACGGACGACGGTACGATGGACGAACACAGAACGTCACAATATCTGGATTATTACGTCTTTTTACCCAAATCAAGATAAAAAATGTATGGATCTGTATTTTTCCACGCAGGACCGGGAAGTGAGCGATAAAAAACATAAAATTCACCAGCTGATTTTCTTCAAACGATATGGTGCATTGCAATTCACAGAATAGGCGATAACCTCGCAGACGATATTAAGTAATCCGTTGATGCTCTGCCTACCCCGCAAGGGTTACAGGCGATATAAGTATGGATCAGAAATACTATCACCACCTGTCACGCTATTACCCTTAACTATTACTTAACTGTGGTAGAAACAGTTCTTAGTAATCCTTATTAATAAGCCTTAGTAATATTTATTGAACGGAAATGAATACAGATCTTATATGTGGTAATGAATGAATCGGTATTATAATAAGAAAAATTGTGAAAATTATAAGAAAAATATTTTTGAGAGTTCTTATTAACTAACGTATACATAGTTTAAATTGATTCCGCTAGATGTCGTTACTAGGTTTTTAAAACGCGGTAACGAAATGTTTTCTGACATGTACTTAACCCCCGCCGTTGAGCTGCGCGTCAACTTATAGTGCATACGGTACCTATACGCTTAAATTTTTTCTATTTCCTAGCTTATTCGATTACCTGCTTTCGATTTCGGTTGTTTGTTATTTGCTTTGTGATTTGGTTAAGCTTGAATGGATTTATATTGGCTTTCATTTTCGGATTTGTGTATTTTCGTGGATTGGTTTTGTTGATTTGGTTGGTATTCCTTTATACATATTTAGACTCTGGCTTTGATTTTTGATTTTGTTTATTTAGAATCGTGAATTGGTTTTCGTTGTTTTAGGTTGTTTAACAATATTTATTGTTAAACAATACACAATACTTAATTATTGTCCGCCTCTGACTGTGGTTGCTATTAGACGTGTGTTAGTTACACTAATTAAATATTCCTTTTAAATAACCGTCAACTTTAATTAACAGCGAAGTACTAGGAGTTCATATAATCAATGTGGTGTCTATCCGTGACTGCGTGTGTATCGTAGTACATTTGGTTTTTGCGCATCAGCTAACCGCGTGTCGTCTTTTGTTCTCTGAACAATCTACTTATAGTGTACTTCTGCTACAACGTAAACTACGGACTTAAATAAAATATCATTATGTCGATAATACGTAGATCACCCCCAGGAAGTAAAGTGCATCAAGTGTCGTCGGAGAGTGATATTTCAAACATTGAACCTGAAAATCCACTGAATTATGTTGGGAGGAGACAGAAAAAAACCCAGAAATGAAGATCAAAGGAAAGGTATTGATGATTCCCTTAAAGATGAACTATTATCCATGCTCACCAATTGGAAGAAGGATCAAGATCTTATTTTAAGTAAATTGTGTTCAGATATTGCCGAACTTAAGCAACAAAACGCCAACATTCAATCAACTAATATTGAAATGGAAAAGGCGTTAACGTTCATATCCACACAGTATGAAGATATGAACACTAAAATTATCAATTTAGAACGTGAACGAAAGGAAAATTATAACGTATATATTGAGTCTGGAAAATAGATTAGAAGACGTGCAAAAAAGGCTTAAGTCCACAGTCATGGAGTTCCGTAATTTACCTACTCCAGCACAAAACATAAAGCAGGAGACACAACAAGACTTATGTGATCTGGTTCAAAAGATTTGTGATGTTTTAAATGTTAATTTTCACCCATCCGAGATAAAAGACATATACAGAATTAAAACCAAAGCCGGTGTGTCTACTGTCATCACCGAATTAACTTCGGTACTGTCAAAAAATAAGATATTAAGTGGAGCGAAAGAGTTTAATAAAATTAACATTAATAATAAACTCTCCTCAAAATCTATTGGTCTTTCTAGTTCTACAATGCCGATATATATATCTGAAAGTTTAACAAAGAAGGACCGAAAACTTTATATTTTAGCACGTGATACAGCTAAAACAATGAATTACCGTTATTGCTGGACTAATAAGGGCCGAATTTATTTGCGGAAAACTGAAGGTGGCGCTCGGATAGAAATAAAAAATGAAAATGATATTGCAAATTTAAAAAATATAATATGACTAGGTACATTTATAATATTATGCATAACCTATTTAATTATGATTTCTTATAAATTGCTTGCATGTCTAACTAAGTGTGTCTCTGGCTTTATGTTTACAAAATTATTCTGTATGTATTCTAAACTACCCACTGTTTACTTTTATAATTTACTAGTTTATAAACTACTAACACATCAACCCACAAAATATTTACAAACAAATAATATATACACGCTCGACTATTTTTATAACCTCACACAAAAAAACATGCACGTTCAACTCTCAAACCAAATTAACGCTCTCACAAATTACATAATATTTGCTCTTTGCACACATTCATGGATATATTTAATATGCTTAATTATTCTTATTTTCGAATACAAGTTAAAATCTTGTTTATGCTACCTATTTAAAAACATAACTAAAAGGCGCTGCATTAAATGCCCTATTAAATAATCTTGATAATACTTCCTTTAATGAAGCAATATTATGTAATCCTGAAAAATGTGGTGATTTGCTTACGTCTTATCATAGCTGTCTCACTGTTTTGTCTCAAAATATTCGTAGCATCAATGCTAATTTTTCAGGACTTTTAACGTTATTAGAAAGAATTAATACTTGCTGCGACATTATCGTTCTTTCTGAATGCTGGCTATCTTGTAATCCTATAATTCCGATTCTCAATGGATATGATCATTATAAAACTTCAAAACACTACAATAAAAATGACGGTGTTATTGTATACATCAAGTCTTGTTTAGCTAATATTAAAGTAAAAGAACCTATAACAATTGAATTTAACTGTCTGGTGATTACTATAGGTGTAGATGTGGCTATTGTTGCTATATATAGACCACAAGCTTTTGTTGATCCTTCAAAATTCTTTCAGTCTCTGGATCTTGTCCTCACGGATCTTAAATCATACCGAACCATTATTCTTGTAGGAGACATTAATATAGATATTGCTAACGGGTTTCATTCTACAAATACTTTAGATTATCTTGATCTACTTGTTCATCACGGACTTCTTCCTGGTCACAACTTCCCAACTCATGGTTCTACCAGTCTTGATCACGTTAATTTAAAAACTGCTTTTTCCGCTAAGGTTCTAGTTCTGGAAACTACTGTAACAGACCACTTTGCCGTTATGTTTGCCCTCTCAAAAATTAAAATGAAATTATGTAATCGTAAATTTATAAAAAAAAATAAATGAAGATAAGCTTATTCATGAATTACGCTGTATTAACTTTAACTCCGTATACACAACGAATGACCCTAACTTAGCTGTTAAATTCTTGGTCGAACCTATTATTTCAGCTATAGCCAACAATACCAAAACTTTATTTCTGTCTTGTAGACGTAGACCTATTAAGCCTTGGATCACTCTAGCTTTGTTGAAATGCATGCGAAACAGAGATAGATTATATAAAAAATCGAAAAAAGACCCATCAAATCAGATTCTTAGAATTACTTATAAAAGATATCGCAACTTCTGTACCAACCTCCTGCGAAATGCAAAAAGTAATTATGAGAAGCTAGAATTTCAAAGAGCCGGCAAGAACTCCAAACAACTGTGGAAAGTCATTCAAACTGTTACAAATTTATCTAAACAGCAGTCAACGGCGTCTGATCTCCTAGACATCAACGAAATTAATACTCAAAAATCTGTTGAGGATATAAACACATATTTTTCAAATACAGGAAAATCACTAGCAGACAAATTAGAAAGAGGCTCGGCAATATTACCGGCATCCGTTACTTATTCCAAATCCTTTGTTTTGCTTGAAACTGACGAGAGTGAAGTCGAACGTTTGATTATGTCTTTGGATAATAACCGAACAGCTGGTTGGGATGGTATTTCTTCAGAATTCTTAAAGAAGCACAAAAATTTTATTATTTCACCTCTTACATATATTTGTAATTTGAGTCTCCAGACAGGTATTTTCCCTGATTTGTTTAAAAAGGCAATAGTTCACCCTATTTTTAAATCCGGCGACCGAAATCGTATCGAAAACTGCAGACCTGTATCAGTTTTGCGTACGATGTCGAAGATCCTCGAGAAAATAATTAACACAAGGCTTGTTAATTATTTAGAGACTAATAAACTGCTCTCTAAAAATCAATTTGGTTTTCGAAAAAAGTTGTGCACATCTGATGCTGTCCACAGCCTTATTGATTTTGTAATCAGGAATCTAGACATACGTCAAAAATGTATTGCCTTGTTTCTTGACCTTACAAAGGCGTTTGATACTGTTTCGATACCCATCCTAATTTCAAAACTTCAATCTTTAGGAGTAAGAGGAATTCAGTTATCTTTATTCAAAAGTTATTTAAGTAATAGAACTCAATGTGTTAGGATTGGTCCTTATAGTAGTTCTGACCTGCAAATTACATACGGTGTACCGCAGGGAAGTATTCTCGGCCCAAGTTTGTTTTTAGTATATATAAATGACCTGTGTAACATCAATCTTTTAAACGGGATGATCTTTTCCTACGCAGATGACACAGCACTTGTGTTTCATTCGAATACTTGGATTGAAATATATTCCCTTGCTCAAAAAGGGTTTGACGTTGTAAATAAATGGTTAAACGCGCATTTACTTACGTTGAACATAGATAAAACAAAATTAATAGACTTTTCTATTCGAAACACAAAAAATTCAACAACAAACTCATTACAAATCGTTGTTAAGCCTCCCCTTGATATAAGAAATAGTACAGACAATAACGACCTACAATATATAAAAAAAGTGACATCTATAAAATATCTCGGAATTATAATTGATAATAACCTCACATTTAAAGCTTACATTGAACACCTGTCAAACAGAGTCCGTAAACTTATTTACATTTTTAAACAATTACGTCAATCTGCAGATTCAGAAATCATGAAGATAGTTTATATGGCATTGTGGGCACGTGGGGTGGTGCGGCTAAAAGTAATTTTATACAACTTGAACGGGCACAGAGAGCTGTTTTAAAAGTATGTTGTTTCAAACCGCGTATGTTTCCTACAGACCAACTTTACGACTATTGCCAAGTACTAACAGTTAGACAATTATTCATTTTAACCACCGCTCTCAAACAACATGCCTCAACCAAATATATCCCTGAATGGACACGACGTAACCAACTAGTTGCAAAGTCTACTCAAGTTAGAACTGCATTTAGTCATAGATTCTTCATATTCCTTGGCCCCTATTTATATAATAAATTGCATAAAACCTTATCCCTCTTTTCCCGAAATCAATATGAGTGCAAAAATATTATTCTCCAGTGGCTCCTTAAGCAAACCTATGCAAAAACAGAAAGTCTTTTAGAGGTTGTCGTGTAAAATACACACACACACACACACACACACACACACACACACACACACACACACACATACACACACACTTTTCTAAGTTTTCTTAACCATAACCAATTATCTCAATTAGGTATGACAAATAAGTAAATAGAGTTAAACTTTATGTGTTAATGTTTTAGATATAATAGCATTCCTCGCAGAGGTGGGGACCTGGTGACCTGTAATACGGGTATCTTACCCACCATAGGCACCAGCGATCCACGGGCAAAGTTGTTTTGTACTACTTATAGGCTACTTATAACTCTAAATGTAACTTTGTTTTGTGGTGAGAAATAAACGTTATTATTATTATTATTATTTATTATTATTTCAAAGGAATATTAATAGTATAGATAGTGTATACGGTACCTCTACACTTACTTCTTTTTTCGTTGGTTATATTTATATTAGCTACTGCTTTCGATTTCGGTTTTCTGCGATTTGTTTTGTGATTTGGTTTAAATTGATTCGATTTTTTTGGCTATCGTTTTCGGATTCGTGTTGTGTCTTGAATTGGTTTTGTTGTTTTGATTTTAAAAAATATTTAAAAGGAATATTTATTCCTTATAGATATTTTGGATTTGCTTTTAAAAAAATATTTAAAAGTAAATTTAATTCCTTTAACGTTTTTTTATAAATAGGTTTTTTGTTACTTCATAATGCCTCGCAAACGTAAGTCCAGCCTTTCAAGAGTATCTTCTCAAAGACAAGCGAAAAGATTAGCTCGATCACTAAACTATTTAGAAGATGCTGAACTGAGAAGGCAAGAACAAGCAGATCATCAGGCTGCTTTTAGAGCATCTGAGATACCTTCTCAACGTAAGCAAAGGCGTCTTGAATAGACAGAGCGTCAGGCTGCTTTAAGAGCTTCCGAAACACCTTCTCAAAGTTAGGAAAGGCGTCTTGAACAGGTAGAGCGTCAAGCTACTTTAAGAGCTTCTAAAACACCTTCTCAAAGTCAGCGAAGGCGTCTTGAACAGGCAGAGCGTCAAGCTACTTTAAGAGCTACTGAAACACCTGCTCAAAGTCAGCAAAGGCGTCTTGAACAGGCAGAGCGTCAAGCTACTTTAAGAGCTACTGAAACACCTGATCAAAGTCGGCAAAGGCGTCTTGAACAGGCAGAGCGTCAATCTACTTTAAAAGCTACTGAAACATCTGCTCAAAGTCAGCAAAGGCTATTCGAACAAGCGGAACGTCAGGCTGCCTTAAGAGCCGCGGAAACACCTGATGAAACTAAACACAGACTCACTGAACGTCAATCTACTATAAGGGCATTTGAAACACCAGAAAAGACACAGGCGCGTAGAGATGCAAATGCACAGCTCCAAGCTGAACGTCGACAAAATTTTCAAAGAAACAATTGGTCGGTTTTTAATGACGCAGCATTCAATTATGATCCGTTAATTGATTATAAAAATCGTAGGTTAGTTGTTATCGGACTGATGAACAAGGCGTATCGATTTTGCAGCGCTTTAAAATGGAAAGATGAGACCGCAGGCATGTGCTGTTTCAATGGCAAAGTGTCTCTTCTGTTACTTGGGGAACCAGAAAAACCTTTGAAAACTCTCTTTTTATATGATGCTAATGAGTTACGGCGCTTTTTAAACAGGATCCCGAAATATAACTCATGCTTTGAAATGATGTCCTTCGGAGTTGACCGGGAAATAATAATGTCGGGATTTTCGCCTACATTTACGGTGCACGGGCAAATTTATCATAGAATAGGTTCACTTTTTTCAGCTGAAAACGAACAGCATAAATTTTTACAAGTATTGTTACGAACTTGGGGTTCGTGACAATTAAAAATTGCCGATAAAATTACCTAAATTAACACTTTAATTCACTTTACACTAATTATAATTTAAAGCACTAATAATTAATCACACTAATTCACTTTATTCTGCTCCGAAGTTTCGCTTGTCTCGCCGAGTTCAATACTTCCCCGATCGCATCTTGCAGCGCCTATAAATACAAATTAGCACCGAAACATCCAGAATATTCAAGTAAACACGCGCAAGGAGCCGAGAGTTCGAGTGTCGACTTCTAGAAGTTTAGTTCTTCGTTCCGAGACTAGATGGCGCTAGTTCCGGATACATGACGTCGACTTATTCGCGCAACAATATTTTATGAGTGACGAAGAAATTGAGGTAGACCGTCGCTGCGAATTTATCCAGGGAGTTGATAGAGACACAGTGTTCAAAATTCGAAGATTCTTGCATGAACGTAACATTTTAGTCAAAACATTTAAAACTGCTTTAGAATACCACCTACCTACCTACCTTAAGAGGATTATAAAGTCGTCATTCACGCAGATCGGACCCCTCGAGGAGAGCATAAAAGGCGCTACAATGCACCTTTCATAACCGAAATATTAGTGGTGATCAATTTTCTTCACGAGACATTGTGTTGCGAGCACGTGATGATACGTTGCAACGGGTAGCCGATACACACAAGTTTTATGACGCTCTGTAATACCCATTGATTTATTGCAAAGGACAAGAGAGTTATCATTTTCAAATTCCACTCATTAACTCGGTCACAAAGGAGCCTACTCCGAACAAAAAAGTATCATGTATGGATTTTTATGCGTATCATATGATGTTGCGAGAAAATGATTTTAACCTCTTAGCCCGGTGTAGACAATCATTTCATCAATTTTTGGTAGACATGTATGTGAAGGTAGAAAGTGAACGTCTCCGTTATATATATTTAAATCAAAAAAAGCTGCGTGTTGAGAATTATATACATTTACAAGATGCATTTTCTAGCGACGCCAATGTAAACCCAAGAGATTTAGGTAAAATGGTAATTCTGCCCTCATCATTCGTTAACAGTCCCCGCTACCTACATGAGTACACACAAGACGCATTCGCCTATATACGAACTTACGGAAAACCTGATCTTTTTGTTAATTTTACTTGCAATCCCACATGGAAAGAAATAACCGAGGAGCTAATGCCGGGCCAAAAAAGTACTGACAGACACGATTTAGTTGCTAGAGTATTTAGATTAAAAGTATAAAAATTTATGTATGTAATTGACAAAGTGAAAATTTTCGGAGAGGTGCAGTGCTTCATGTATTCAATTGAATGGCATAAAAAGAGGATTACCTCATGCCCACATTCTAATATAGCTTAAAGAGAAGTTGCGGCCCAGCCAAATAGATGACATAATAAGCGCCGAGATTCCGGATCCTGAGCAAGATAAAGAATTGTATGATACCATCGTCCGAAATATGATTCACGGTCCATGTGGAGCACGGAATTCAATATCACCAGGTATGAAAGAAGGAAAATGTACAAAGAAATTCCCTAAACAGCTATTAAAAGAAACAGTGCACAATGACAATGGCTACCCTTTATACAGACGCAGAGCTCCCGAAGATGGTGGTAGGAAAGTTACAATCAAATCTCGCTCTGGAGCGTTCGAAACCTTAGATAACAGCTGGATTGTCCCGTATTCGCCCATTCTATGTAAAATGTTTAATGCCCACATTAATGTAGAAGCATGTAGCTCTGTCCGCGCAATCAAGTATATCTGTAAGTACATAAATAAAGGAAGCTACCAAGCAATATTTAATCTCAGGAGTGAAGGTGAGGCAAATCCCGTTAATGAAGTACATACCTTTCAAGCAGGGCATTATGTCAGCAGTAACGAGGCAGCGTGGCGTCTCCTTGGCTTCCCTTTACACGAAAGGCACCCAATAGTTACTCACACTTTTTAAGCACTTAGAAAATGGAGAGCGTGTATATTTCACCGAAAGAAATTTCCAAGAAAGAATTGCATCACCGCTAAAAACTACACTAACAGTCTTCTTTCAACTTTGTCAAACCGACCCCTTTGCTAAAACGTTGTTATATTCTGAAATCCCCTGCTACTAAACTTGTAACACATCTAGGAAGGAGTGGAAACGCCGTATTTAAGGCGCGCCTGTTGCAAATTGGCTCGGTGTAAAGTCATCAGATGCCCTTGGTCGTGTGTATACCGTCAATGTAACTAATTTTGAATGTTTCTGTTTACGATTGCTGCTGCACTATGTTCGGAGTCATACAGGATATAAAGACCTTAAAACTGTCAACGGTCAGGAATGCGTAACTTATAGAGAAGCATGTGAAGCTCTGCATCTTTTAGAAAACGATAATCACTGGGATGTAACCATGGAGGAAGCTGTGCAGTGCCAGTCACCAGCCAAAATTAGGGATCTTTATGCAACTCTCATATCATCTTACGAGATATCTAATGCATATGAATTGTGGGACAAATATAAAGAGTACATGGCGGAAGATATTTTGCGAAGGTTACAGTAGACACGCGCGAACATGATATACAATGAACACATTTATAATGAAGCACTTGGAAAAATTGAAGATAAAGTAATGGCAATAGTAGGCAAAAAGTTAAGCGACTTTGGAATGATAAGCCCTCAGCGAACAACCGAAAATGAACTAAGTGATGAAACGAGTTTTTGACAAAGTATTAGGACAAATTGAATCTGGAAATGGTGCACTTTTCTTTTTAGATGCTCCTGGAGAAACTGGGAAAACATTTTTGTTAAATTTATTATTAGCGCAAGTACGGAAAGATAAAAACATTGCTGTGGCCGTAGCTTCCTCCGGTATAGCCGCCACGCTGCTAAGCGGGGGCCGCACTGCACATTCTGTTTTAAAACTCCCTCTAAATCTAGCCCAAGAAGAATCGTCGATCTGCAACTTTAGCATAAATAGTGCACGAGGTATAACTCTACGACAATGCAAACTTTTAGTGTGGGACGAAAGTACAATGTCGCATAAAAAAGCTGTAGAAGCACTAAATCGAACGCTCCAGGATTTGCGCAGCAATACCGATGTAATGGGAGGAATGGTGGTTTTACTGGCTGGTGATTTTCGCCAAACTTTACCTGTCATTCAAAAGTGCACACCTGCAGATGAAATTAAAGCATGCCTCAAGTCGTCTATTTTATGGAACAAGGTGACAAAATTCAGTTTAACTACGAATATGAGAGTGCATTTGTATAATGATATCAATACTGTAAACTATGCTGATACACTATTAAAAATGGCGATGGGCTATAATTTAGATACTTTAGTATAGAGCGGATAATTTAGTACAGAGTCATTCCGAATTAATTGCGAGCGTTTATTCAGATTTAACGAACAAAATGCTTGAAGACAAATGGTTATGTGAAAGGGCGATTCTTGCACCAAAAAATGAGAGCGTTAACAAAATAAATTCAGATATATTAAGCGAAGTAGCAGGAGAAATAACAGAGTATTTGTCAGTAGACACAGTTATGGATACAGAACATAGCACTTCATAACCCGCAGAGTTTCTAAATTCTCTAGAGTTGTCAGGTGTGCCCTCACATAAGATTCAATTAAAATTAGGCGTCCCAGTCATGCTAATGCGAAATTTAGATGCTCCTCGGTTATGTAACGGGACAAGGCTGCGTGTGACACATCTTGGACGGAACAATTTTGACAATTTTGACAGGCGTAGGAAAAGGTGAAAATGTTATTATACCACGGATCCCTATAATTCCCACAGATCTTCCTTTTCAATTCAAAAGGTTGCAGTTCCCTATTAAGCTCAGTTTTGCAATGACAATTAATAAAGCGCAAGGGCAAACGTTACAAGTAGCGGGGGTCAACTTAGAAAAACAGTGCTTCTCTCATGGTCAGCTGTATGTAGCATGTTCGCTTGTGTCAAATGCCCAGAATCTCCACATTCTTTCCCCGAATGGAAAAACATATAACATAGTGTACAGTAGCGTCTTAAAATAGTGTTCAGTCAGTTATTTTTCCAAAATTCCCACAATCAATTAATCAGAATTCCCACAGATCTTCCCTTTCAATTCAAAATTTCCTATTTAGCTCAGTTTCTTTTCTATTCCAAATGCTGCACCTCTGACAGACCTATTAAGCTCAGTTTCCTTTCAAATCAAAGGGCTGCATTTCTGACGGATCTTTTATATGGCTCAGTTTCCTTTCAATTCAGAAATCTGCACCTCTGACGAATCAATTTAGCTCAGTTTCTTTTCAAAAGTCTGCATCCCTGACGTATAATTATGCTCAGTTTACTTTAATTAAAAAAATATCCCATTTCCATTTGGAATAAACAGGCTATTTTCATGCTTTCCTATACGCTGCGTTTCAAAACATTTAAATAGGCTGACGAATCAATTTTGCTCAGTTTTCTTTTAATGGCTGCATATCTGACAAGTCTATAAAACACAGTTTTCTTTCAATTCAAAAAGCAGTGGATAGTTCATTTCCCAGTGACCATGCGGGCGAAGCCGCGGGTAACAGCTAGTACAAATATATACGTTATTTTAAACGTCCCGCAAACATTCTACATTGAAACTAAGTTTGCATAATTGCATTATGGAGTTATTCACGAAAATGCCTCCGCTAGTATTTGTCCATTTCCTTAAAGTATATAAGCATAGCTTGCTAATGCATACTCTTACTTTATTACTATATATTGCACGTGCATTACAAAACAAACAAGAGTGCTACTGAGCCTGGACTGACGCATCGACGTCTCGGGCTTCAAATATCAGCGCTCTTAAAAAGAAATATAATTCCGTCTCCAGGTCCATAGGGGTCAGAGCACATCGGCAGAATTGACGAGAAACTGGTTCGACTTTCTTCGAGAACACGTGCATTTACGCGGTAGACCCATGCTGCAGCTATAATAATTGTATAGATGCAGCACGAATGGGTCGGCCCAAACGGGGAAGGACTACGCTCTCACAGAGTACCAGTGTTAAATAATAACAATAATAATAAATTCTTTATTTCAGATAATTAAAATCCAAATGTGGGTTAGTAACACAATAATAATAACAACAATTATAATAACAAGGGTTAGTAAAAGAAAAAAAAAAAGCAATGGTTTGCTTAAAATCTAGGGAAATAAAATAAATACACTTTGCCGAGACAGATCATCATGGGGGTGGATAGGGCCCAGTTATCAGTCTCTGTACAAGACATTTCCACAGCGGCGAAGTATATCTGTCCGCTACGGTCCTCAGAATGCTGTTGTGACTGGCTCGTACCCTGCTAATAAGGGATGCGGTTTTTTTGCATATGATGGCGTTAAAACCGTCTGTTTGGTATGCCGCAAACATCCCCGATGCACTACAAAAACGACGCAGTCCCAACAGCATCCTGAATATATTATTATATTGGATGCGCAGGGCTTCAAGCGATCTTTTGGTGTATTTGACCCACAGGCTCCCCGTGTACACGCTCTAGCAGTATGCTTACAAAGCGTAATCTTCAGCCTCAGCCAACATATTACTTCTAACCGCCAGAGCCCTGCGCTCCCTTTCGATGTCAGCATCATCCTTGAGGTCACCAGTAATAATATGCCCCAGATATTTAAATTTAGTGACTCGTTTCACGTTCATGCCATTAAGGGTAACATTAACTGCAATATTGTGACATTTACCAGCGGCCTCAAAGACCATGTACTCTGTTTTATTGACATTGTATGTCAGCCCATGCTCAGTAGCATACATCTCACACACCTTTAACATTTCACTTAGGCCTCATACCGTTGGGCTGAGCAGCACCATATCGTCAGCGTAACTTATATTATTAATGTTAAGGCCATCTATACGACATCCGACGCGCATGACGCTCAATTCCACGATAAGGTCATTTACATACATGTTGAAGAGCTTGCGAGACGTCAACCCCTCCCCACCGTCTCACCTCGCACTCCAACACGTATCCTTCCGACAGAGAATCAGCCCACTTTACATAGTTAGTTTGGTTGGAATACCAAAACCTAAACACTTCCAACAAATCGGCCGGCACGCCCCCCTCCGCCAATTTTCTCCAAAGTATCTCATAGGACACAAGGTCAAAGGCCTTGGAGAGGTCAAGGAAACAGGCGTATACCGGCGTCTTGCGATCTGTGTAGTATTGGACAGTGTGCTTTAGGCTAAGGATTGCGCTTTCAGTAGAAAGTCCAGGTCGGAACCCGAACTGCGCGTCGTGTATGTTTGCATACTTATCTAACTCCGAGTCAAGCACACTGTCCAATACCTTAGCAATTGCTGTTGCAAGTGATATAGGGCGGTAGTTCCCGCTGCTCGAGATGTCACCGGTCCTGTCCTTAACAATGGGCACTACGATGGTCTTTATGAGATCACGTGGTAAATAAGAGTGACTTATGCACATTGAGAAGAACAGGGCCAGCACTCTCGGCAGATGAGGCCCGGCATGCCTCAGATGTTCCACACTAATACCGTCACGACCGGGAGACTTGCCACCGGTCATTCTTTTTAGCGCCTCTCTAACCTGCTTTGCAGTAACGCGCATCAGTGGCACGTCCGACTGACATCCGGTCTTAGCACTATTCACAGATACTAAGGGCCCCAGTGGGGAACGCACTTTGAAATGTTGAACAAAAATATTCACAATATGTACTGACTCGCTATTCCCATCCACACTCACCGGGAGGCCAGGCCTAACATCACATTTCTTGGTAGCCTTCCAAAACTGTTTAAAGTTTTTGTCCACCCTATGTTGTGCTAGGATGTCCATTTTTAATTGTTCCTGGTTTCGTTGACACCATTTTAGCCGACTTTTGAACATTTTGCGGGACTCGTTCATTTGATCATAGATCCTTCCAGATGATGGCCTATTATACGACAACCATATCCTGAAGTTAAACCTGGCCATCTGATGCGCCTCTTGAACATGTTTGTTTCAGCCACAGAGGTGTCTATATTTACTTGGCTTGTTACAGGGTTTTTTCTTAGTTTTGCTAGCCGCATCACTCAAGGTACGTACAATGCTGTCATACATGCGGTCTAACACCCGCTTGTGTTCATCCAAATTGCATAGCCCGTGACTGCACTCTGTAAACTCCGAGGGGAAATCAATCTCGCGTAGTCTATTGTGACAGAGCTCTTGATAATTACATATTTGTTTCTGATCTCTTTCCCCCCATATTACTGAGCTGCCCCCCCATATTACTGACTAGGATGCAAGTCACGTGCTATCCATTTAGGCCTAACAATCCTTAAGTCACATTTAACTATTTAGTAAATGATCAGACACAAAGACGTCTTCTATAATCTCCACTTCGACAACGGTTTGCCAGGCCGAGTTTGAGACAACACAGTGGTCCAGCCATCGCCTGCACCCGTGCGCTGCGCTAAAATAGGTGTACACGTTAGACTGCAAGCCAAGTTTTTCTATGTCAGCGCACATCCAACTCTGATCAGAACAAAAACCAATTAATTCATTATAAAACAGTTCGTGTGGGTGCGCATTAAAATCACCCAGTATAAATATGCTCTCAACATTTTCGCTTTCAACAATAGCGCTTAATTCACCTAACACATCTGTAAAGGTAGGTAGGTTGTCTAACGAGTCAGTCGGCATATACACTGAGAAAAAGACAACAGTGCGCTCCCCTATAGTAGCTCTTATACCTATCAAGCGGGCACTACTACTACCCTGTCAAAAATGCCCTTCCGCCAGAGAATGGCAACTCCCCCGTATGGTCTTCCCTATAATAAGCCAATAGTCGTATCCACAGCCGACTTACCTATGTATTCAAAGTCACTGGAGATATCACCTAATAGTGGAACGTCATGGGGGAGCAGACATGTCTCCTGAAGCGCGACTACATCTGACATTCCACAAACGTTCCGTATGTCATCTATAGACCGCGTGACAACAAGCAATTAAAACTAGCCAAAGTTAATTTTTCAGACATACTTATACTCATCATGAAATGCGTTGACTAGCTTTAACTACCGACTCTGTCTTATGTACAAAGTTCACAAAACGCCTAAATATAATTCCACTTGGCCAAAAATTATCCTTTAAAAATAAATCTAAAAGTTAAATAGCAAGTTAACGCTGCTGTGTTTCGTATGGTGAATGTAGAGAATCGGAGACCATTTTTACTGGAAAAAAGCCATTCCATCTTAGTCCTCACAGCTGACAACGCATCTGGATTTTGATTCACAAACGAAAATAAATGTAGTATTCCAAGGGCCACAGCAACCACTTGCCATCAGGTGGACTATGTGCTCGCTTGTCTCCCTTCTCCTATAAAAAAATTCTGCTCCCTCGCCAAGGCTGTCCAAGGGAACTTTTGTCAACCATCTCTCCCATCTCTGCAAAAAGAGGACGACTTACTGGCCCATGCCGCAAAGGACAAAGCCGATTTGTTGGCCTCTCTCTTACGTCCAATTCGACTCTTGACTGTGGAAATACACCGCCAACCATCCAGCAGTATTAGTGTTCCATGCACATGGAACACTTATACTACTCGGTGCGCAGAGCACTCTTCTCCCTGGACGTCAACAAGTCGTGTGGGCCCGATGACGTCCCTCCTATTGTGCTGAAGACGTCTGCTCAAGAGTTAGCACCGGTTTTAAACTAATCGAAGACAAGTTTGTGCAACCAATCATTAAGAAAGGCGATCGCTAAGATCCGTCCAACTACAGGCCTATCGCTATCACCTCCTTGTTTTCCAAAATTACGGAAACAATTATTAACTGCCTGCCCATGAGGCACCTTGAAGATCACCAGCTGATTAGTAACTGCCACTATAGTTTTCGTCTGGGTTGCTTAGCTGGTGATCTGGGTTACCTAACTCATGGACGGAGGTACTAGAGTCCAAGGGCGGAGGCGTTGGCCTTTAGTTTGGATATAGCGAAAACCTTCAATGGGGTCTGGCACAAAGCGCTTCTTACGAAGCTTCCTTCCTATGGACTTCCGAGAAATTTTGCAATTGGATTACCGGATTTCTTGCAGATTGGAGTATCAGTTCGTAGTAGAAAGTGCATGTTCTGACTACAAGCCCATTCACGCTGGTGTTCCACAAGGGTGCATGCTATGTGCTATGCTAACAACGCTGTTTCTTCTTCATATTGTGACGGTCCATCATTATTATTAATAATTAATAATCAATTTCTTTATAAGGTGGGACCAAAAAATAGTCTTTAAAGATATATATAAATACCTTGGTCGGTTGGATAATCATATGGTATTTAAGGCTCATATAAATAATATTAAATCTAAATTGGTTTCTCTCACTGGTGCACTGCGAAATATTGTAATATAGTAAAATGTTTCCCACGTAGTGTGCGATACACTATTTATAATTCATTAGTCAAACCACATATTGAATACCTTATAGAGGTCTGGGGCACAGCAGCAAAAACCAATATAGAAACAATACAGGTAGCACAGAATAAACTGATTAAGGTACTATTTAATTACGACTTTCTTACTCCAACAGCCCAAGTTTATAATGACACTAAAATCATGAATATATCACTAACATATAAATATACTTGCATTTTAGTACGTAAAATACTAAATAAAAGCATTCACACAGAATTAAGTTTTACAAAAAATAAACCTATAACTCATTATATACTCATAACTTTTTATCATTATTTGTTTAGACTTTTAAAAATAATGTATTTTTATTTTGTTATCAGTTTGTTTGTGTGTCGTGCCGTTTAATATAAAATTATGTTAGTATTGTATATTTGTAAGTGAATTTTAATTCTTTTGAGAAATAATTATCTTAAACCATAAAATTACATTAATATGCATAAAGTCAAAAATAAATACATTTCAGACATTAAGTACTATAGTAAATTTAAGGCAAAGTATTGTCTTTCAAAATAAATAAATTTATTAAAAAAAACTTGTAAAAATATTTCAAATATGATAAATAATAGAAATACTAGTCGAATATATTATAAAAATAAAGACAAATAAAATTATAAGATAATTGGAAAATTGGTAAAAAAATTGTCTGCCCTATAAGGAGATCGTGTATAATAGAAAATTTTCCTAAGTTATGGAGGATGTTCATGTATAGATGGCTTGTATGGAGGAGCTGTCGGAGACGCATACTCAAGGTTGTACATATATATGGGGTGATCAGGTACCCGACTTCTTGAAGTACTGTAGCACAATGACTATTCCTATATTAGGGACTTATTATAGTAAGCTCTCTTATACTAAAGCATTATTATAGAAGGTCTCCATGATGCATAAGCATTATGATACTAGAGTTATGGGTTGAAGTCCCATATATTAAAGACATAATAGTAAGGTCTATGATACAAAAGCAATACTATAGAAGGTCTCTATGATGAATTAGCATTACAATAGTAGAGTTGTGGGTTGAAGTCCTATATATTGAAGGCATATAATAGTAAGGTCTATGATACAAAAGCATTATTAAAGAAGGTCTCCTTGATGCATAAGCATTATATGTGGTGGTCGGGTGACCGACTGCTCTTAGTACTGTAGCAAAATGACTCATCCTAAATAAGGGACTTGAAAAGGATTGCGTCTATGCGTCTTGGTTTGAATCACGCTTAAGTAGCTTTGCCTAAGTCGGGTCCCTTCATTACGGGGCTGCAGACTGTCTGACCTCTATGATGTTTTATATAACAACATAATAATATATCCCCGTAACTTTCCCTTCTTTGAATGATTGAAGGCAACTTGTTGGTGGGTGAGACAAACATGATCGAAAATGCATTTACTCATCGTCAGTGACACAAACCCTTTCTGATGGCATATTATTACTAACAACTTTTAACTGCCTTTTGGCTATATCTGCCGTTGTGTTGGTTGGTGGAGCGTATGTGTTGACCTCATGCGGCTGGTAGCTGGCGGGAGGATCTGAGGAGACTCTCAAGGCTGCGGCCGAAAGCCGCACAACGTGGGACCCCATTCCCTTGAGGTGAGCGGTAGACTCATGGCACAGTGTGCCTATTTGCCTAAACCGTGTGAAGTACATTGACTGGGGCTGGATTCTTTCGTATTCTGTATGGCGTTTACACGCATTGTCATGTGCGACTTCGGTCGATGTTTGTGCTTACGCACTACCAAGGGGCCAAGCCCTCTTTTACTGGTTCGCCAGTTATTTTGCTGTTGACTACGATCCAGTTCCCGAATTAACGTTCCCTTTGGGGGGAGTGCCAACCATTTTGGGTTGGCGCTTACCGCGCACGGCATGTGTGCCTCCCCTACATTTTTATAATAAATGTATGAGAGCGAAGCCCTCGTATCAGGTATTTTTGTATAAATATATTGTGAGCTTTTTCCAAGCGGGAAGGGAAAAATAAAAATATATTAATAATGTAAACCTAATACAAGTGGAATAGGGACGTTTTATGTTCTTAATATTTCTCGAGCCCTGTCTTCGTGAACGGGGTTCACTTAGCTTATAAGGCACTACCAACAGCTTTCAATTGCTCTAGTGAATATTCATTCTTCCAAAAGATACCTAAAAGAACTAAGTTACTAAACAAACACAAGGTAAATAAGGGTCCTAACTAAGACGATCACGCCAAAAATATTTCAAACGGCCTATTATTAAACCTTTAGAAAGATCAAAACATATTTTATTTATCCTGGTCACATATATATAATTTTATTTTCATCATCATCATCATCATCATTATACTTCACAAGTCCACTGCTGAACATAGGCCTTCCCCAAGGTATGCCACAAAGCACGGTCCTGAGCCACCTGCATCCATCGACTTCCTGCATGTCTTACCAGGTCGTCACTCCATTTAGTGGGGGGTCGCCCTACACTTCGCCTACCGGTACGAGGCTGCCACTCGAGAACCTTTTTTCCCCAACGGTTGTCGGTTCTTCGAGCTATATGGCCGGCCCATTGCCACTTCAGCTTACTCATCCGTTGGGCTATGTCGGTCACTCTGGTTCTACTGCGGATATCCTCATTTCTAAGTTTATCATGCAGAGAAACTCCGAGCATAGCCCTCTTCATAGCTCGGTGAGCGACTTTGAGCGTCCTCATACGGCCAGGAGTGAAGGACCACGTTTCGGTTCCGTAGGTCATCACTGGCAACACGCACTGGCTGTACAACTTAGTTTTTAGGTTTTGAGGTATACCTGACGAGAAGATGTGTCGTAATTTCCCGAACGCTGCATCCGTATCCATATGCAGCCGAGTTGAATCCGTCGATTGACCTCTCGGTCGAAGTTGGACTTACCTAGTCGGACTATTTGTTCCAGGTAAACGTACTCGTCAACAACTTCGAGCTTAGTGCTCCCAACAACTACCGGCATAGGTGTGACATGGACATTAAACATGATCTTTGTTTTGTCCATGTTCATCTTAAAACCTATCCGTTGTGAGATACCATTGAGGTCATTAAGCATAGTGCTAAGGTCCTCCAGCGATTCTGCCATAAGGACTATATCGTCGGCAAATCGAAGGTGAGTGATGTACTCGCCATTGATGTTAATACCGTATCCTTTCCAGTCCAGTAGCCTGAAAACGTCTTCCAATGCAGCGGTGAAGAGTTTTGGGGATATAACGTCACCCTGTCTTACACCTCTCTGCAGTTGGATAGGTTTCGTACTCTGGTTCTGTACTCGGATAGCCATCGTAGCCCTATTGTTCAAACACTTCAGCACTTCGATATACCGACAGTCAACTTGGCACCACTGAAGGGACTGTAGCACCGCCCAAATTTCGACGGAATCAAAGGCTTTCTCATAGTCCACATACGCCAGGCAAAGGGGCAGATTGTACTCTTCGGTTTTCTGTACAATCTGCCGCAGGGTATGTATGTGGTCTATGGTACTGAAGCCTTTTCGAAAACGGGCTTGTTCAGGAGGCTGGAAGTCGTCGAGTCTGCGTGCGAAACGATTCGTAATGACTCTCGAAAACAGCACGTAGACGCGGCTCAGAAGGGAAATCGGTCTGTAGTTCTTCAAGAGGGCGTTGTCTCTTGTCTTGAAGAACAAGACCACCGCACTTGCCTCCGGAGTAGTGCCACCATGGAGGACGGAATTAAAGAAATTTTATTTTAAAAAGGGAAAATTATCTAATTATAAATAATATAATATAAAATTTATTAAGCGAAGCGGGGAGGGAGGCGTTACAATATCAATGATATGTTGCAAACCGGTAAGATTCATTGTTTTGCGGACGACAGCACTGGTGATGCTTTATACACCGGCCCTGTCAATATTTCTCGGAAAAGCTTCGGGAGTACGAGAACAAACTTGGGTCCGAAGTCGAGACTTTGTTGAACAAAGCCTCGGACTGGGGAGATTAAATATAGTCCAGTTTAATCCCCAAAACACAAGTTTGCCCGTTTAATGCTAAAAGAAACCCTTCGTCGCATCTGTTCAGTTTCAAGGCATTATCATTGTTGCCTTAGCTCGTATGGGAATCCTTGGCGCCGACATATAGAGTGACGTGCAGTTTCCTGGTCACTTGGAAGAGAAGACCAAATTGGCTTCTAAAAAGCTTGGCGTGCTCAGCAGAGCGGGACAGTATTTCATGCCGGCGCACCGTCTGCAACTTTACAAGGCGCAGGTTAGCCCACACATGGAATACTGTTCCCATCGCCGCGGCTCTGTAGCCGTTCGATTCGTCGGCTACCGAGCTCCTTCCGATCGGCTCGACTCACTGGCACTGCAAAGAGAAATTGCGTGCTCGTTTGCCCCCTTTTCTATATAAAAAAATACAAAATTTAATCCGCATCGTGGTAGTCAACAGAATTTGTTATATCCTTTGTGTCAGTCACTAATAAGTTGATGAAGTAAAACGACAGAAAAAACGGAAAAAAATTGCAAGAAGAACTGTAATCACAGAAATTATTACATCATATACAGTTACATACAGAATATTTTATCAGACCTTCGATTCATTCATTTATCACTTTAACTACTACACTTGTATATATTTTTGTCGTCATTTATATATATTATTTTCTCAGAGTATACATAAGCAAGGCCTGCTTATGTATACTCCAAAGATTTGTTGTGAAATTTTATTATAGGACATGCTTTGATTACCTATGGGTCTACTCCTTTTAAACTTTGATTAAGTTTTCAAAGTTATTGGTTTCAAATAAAAGACACTAAAAGATACTTTCGCAGTTTCTTTCACTGTTTCTACCGGTCAGAGAAAATCATTTTAGAACTATAGTATGTTGACTTTTCGCAAAAGAAATTTTAATGTCTTACGTCGAAAATAAAGTTTTTATTTTCCTATTAATTAATCAGTCTTGTAATAGATCAATCTATTCAGGCCATTGCCTGAACAGTAAGAGGTATACTAATGTAAAATCTGTTTGATTTATACAAGATAGAATAAAAGGACAGTAAAGTTCTGGAGCAACGCTTTTGCCACATGGTAAGGCGTTTAAACTTTATAAGATACAAGGGAATCGTAAGCAGTTACTGAGGGGGTGTTCTAACTTAATACGACGTTGACACAGATCTAGATAGCACACATTTGCATAATCAATGATAAGTAGAATAAGTAAGTAAACCAGCATTAGTTTACATAATGATTCCTTATGTTTACGTGAACGCTACACATTTAAATGAAACTAAGTTATTCTTTTATTTATTAGTTATATTAAGTTGTTAATAAATTCTCGACGTTTTAAGTACTTTACAACAGCCTTGGGTACGGAGGGGACTAAGGTGTTCGTCGTCCCAATTCTTGTTCTCATAGTCAACCACGGATGCCACGGCTGCTTTCAGTTTAAAATTATCAATCCACGTAGAATGAACTCATAGTATCTTGAAGTCTTGCAGCTGTATTTTTTTTATAAAATAAGGGTGAGCAGTGAGCACACAGTTCACCTGTCGATACACTTTTATCTAGGGTGTCCTTTGCCGACTATGCCACTCATTTCTGCGTACTATTATTTATTCTGTGCTTCTGCAAATGAAATGAAAATGTATTTGCTTTGAAAAAGGGTTTATTTAGGTGGTTATTGCAGTATACATTTGCTTTGTCACGCTTTCCTCATTCAATATTTGAGGTATAACTTAGTGTGATTTTATTTAAAAAAAAACACAATTTAAGGTTTTTATATATTACATTTACGACACAATTTTTTATAAAAATAGCATTATAAAGGATTTCTAAGTAAGAGAAATAAAAAACTACGTTTGACAAGTGAAATTTTAATTTATTACCTGCAAAAATAAAGAGAATTAATTTAATTGCATTATATTAGCAGAGAGGCGATAAAGGAACTTATTTTATTTCATCATCATCTTAAAAAATCTTCTGGTAACCTCTAAACCAATATTATCCATCTTAAAAATTTTATCAGCCCAGCAATATCCAGACCGCCGATGAAGAAATAATTTTTAGGGTGCAAGACGTTTGTGATCATCAGCTCACTACCCAGAGCGATGACGGTAAAATCTATTTATTTGAAAAAAAAAATATTTGCAACAATAAACTAATGTTGGGCAATAACGTTATACGGTACGTCATCACAAAATCAAACGCATTCAGAGCTAGTCACTGAGCGGAATAACTCCTTTCTGCGCAGGAGTCAGACTATGTAGGTTCATAAACACTGCGGCCTGCCTGAAACACAAAAAGAAACAGAAACAGATGTTTTTTTTTTCAATATAGATTATAAATAGTTATTAAAGGACACTATTTTTTAAATTACCGGTTCGGAAAAAAACCTCTGTCCTGGAGAGAATGTTTTGTTGTAAAAGCGTATACATCGTTCCTTGAATGAAGAACTGACTCGGTGGAGTCGAGCAACTGGTACTACTAGCTTGTGCCTGTTCCTAGTAGGTTTTTACAGAATGAATATCACTTATTTTTGTAAAACTACTTTTTTTGTGTACTTTGATAACATTTTCATAATTGTATTGAGAGGCCAAAGTTAATATATTAATTTTCTTAAATTTTAGTCTGAGCGAATCTATAGGTTTTTAATAATAGAATGCTCTAATATCCCTCGTCTGTAAAAAAAATATAATTTCAGTGTCAGTCGCGTGTCCCCTTAGCAAAATACCATACGCCATTATGTTATGGAAATAGGTAAGTTCTTTGTTTAAAGTTGGTAGGTTGGTTGGTCAATTTTGGTAATTCAATCGGGAGTTTTTATTGTCACGAACCCGAAGCTCGTAACAATTGGTGTCAGAAGTGGGATAAAATCATTCCGTTTTTACCTAAGGACGTAGCGTCGCAGACGCCGAAGGGCGAGCCGCCGGCCATGGATGCCGGTTCGTCAGCAGCTCCTACATCTGCAGCATCTAAGTTAGGTGCTCGGATGATGATGCTGCATGAACAGGCCAGCTAACAGGAAGAACAGGCCCGTTGGTTGGAAGAGCAGCAAGAGGGGAAGGACATTCTACAACATGCACAGCAGTAAGATTCGGATATCAATCCGATGCTGGAATGGATGTAGGCCAGTGCTCCCAAGCCCAAGTGGAGCGACGTCTCAGCGATGAGTTCGACCACTAAAGGCTATTGGGCCCAATGGGACAGCTTGCTGATTCAGGATGGAGCTCTGTGCCATAAATGGGAAAATGGTCGGGGAGACATGTGTCATTTGCAAATGGTTGCCCCAAAGCTAAAGTACCGGATGTTCTTAAGCTGTACCATAGTGGTTGATCAGAAGTAATTTTTTTATAGGATAGGGTGACAAACGAGCACACAGTCCACCTGATGGTAAGTGGTTACTGTGGCCCATAGACATCTACATCTATCCTCGATTACGAATCAAAATGCAGATGCGTTGTCACCCGTGAGGACTAATATGGAATGTCTCGTTTCCTGTAAAAAGGGTCTCCGGTTAAATGGGAGTTAAGCGAACTTTACTGAAGATCCGAGAATGGTTTTACTAGATCTACTGTCGTGACGATGTGGATGATTGGTGTCGCAAATGTACAAGTTGTGCGGCTTTGAAGGGACCTCAGACTCGTAGTAGAGGTGCATTAAAATTGTACAATGTTGGTGCACCATGGGAGAGGATAGCCCTTGACGTGGCTGGGCCGTTTCCGGAAAGTGAAAGTGGTAACAAGTATTTCATGGTTGTGATGGATTACTTCACTAAGTGGCCAGAAGTCTTCGCCATTCCAAATCAAGAAGCTTCAACAGTTGCAGATAAACTAGTTTATGAAGTCTTCTGTCGTTTTGGAGTACCTTTAGAGATTCACAGCGATCAAGGAAGGAATTTTGAATCTCAAATATTCCAGGAAACTTGCCGAGTTATGGGTACTCATAAAATAATTACGACTTCTTACCACCCGCAATCTGATGGAATGGTAGAACGATTTAATCAGACATTGGAGAGGTACCTAGCACAAGTTGTAGACAATCGGCAACGAGATTGGGACAAGCACATACAACCGTTTTTGTTGTCATATCGAAGCGTTGTTCATGAAAGTACATAAGTGACACCAGCTTTCGCAAACTTTCGGAAACATAATAATATATCTCTGTAACTTGATTGATTGAAGGCAACTTGTTGGTGGGTTAAACAAACATGATTGAAAAATGCATATACTCAACTTTGGTGACGCAAACTCTTTCTGATGGCAATTTATTAATATTATCTAATAACAGCATTTTGGCTATATCTGCCGTTGTATTGGTTGGTGGAGCATATGTTTCGACCTCATGCGGGTGGTAGCTGGGGGGAGGATCTGAAAGTCTCACAACGTGGGACCCCATTCAATTGAGGTGAGCAGTAGACTCATAACACGCTCTGCGGCTAGTAGCCGTGCTGATCATGCAATCGGTGGCATTGGCATGTGGCCGTGAAAGGAAAAGGGGAGATCTCCCGCCGGGCAAGGTGTTCTGCCCGGGGAGCGACCAACACTCCGTGTGATAGTTCGGAGAAGTTCTATATATACTGTCTATGATTCGGAAAGTTAATAGCGCGATTTAGGCTTCGGTGTGTTTCGGTGTGCTGGTGGCGCGACGACAGCGCCGCTACATCACCCCCCTGCTCAGACCGGAGGTCGATAGTGCAGCCTCGTTGCCGACGAATGTGCAAGTGCCAGGAGATTGCCTTGTAGTCTGCGGTGAGTCGAGAAGAAGGCAAGTAATCTGCGAGAGTGCCGTGAAGCAGAGGCGAGCAGTAAGGCTCAGAGCCGTGCCGAACACTGTATAGCGCAGAGAGTAGCTTGAAGGAACAGGAAGCATTATTATTCCAATGCTGCGATGAACCTTGTGAAGCTAGATGGCTTGCAGGATATGAAGACTGCAGACGATATCTGCTCGGGAGCGAATGAGTGGGGTATTCTATGACGATGATGAAGCTTGAAGTTTCCGAAGGTTGTCGTTTGCGTGTTCAGATCACGTCGGGGTCACCACTGTGGCCGTGAAAGGAAAAGGGGAGATCTCCCGCCGGGCAAGGTGTTCTGCCCGGGGAGCGACCAACACTCCGTGTGATAGTTCGGAGAAGTTCTATATATACTGTCTATGATTCGGAAAGTTAATAGCGCGATTTAGGCTTCGGTGTGTTTCGGTGTGCTGGTGGCGCGACGACAGCGCCGCTACAGGCATTACCATACAATTACATCACGTCAATAAACTTACATACTAGCACGGGGCCAAGCCCTATTTTACCAGTTCGCCAGTTATTTTGCTGTGGACTACGGTCCAGTTTCCAACTTCCCCTTCGGGGTTAGTTCAACGCACATGGCGTGTGTGGAGCTGTGTGCCTCCCCCCACATTTTTTTGAAATGTGGAAGAGCGAAAACCTTGCTATATATATATATATATATATATATATATATATATATATATATATATATATATATCGTATATAGTAGGTAGGGATAGTTAATTCATTATTCCAAAAGACACGTAAAAGAACTATAACTTAGTTCTTTTCTTTAATCTAATACAACGTAAATAAGGGTCCTAATTATGTCCGGGATAGATATCTATTTATCCTGGTCACATATATAGATGTTATAAGATAGAAAAGGAGAAATAATATATAAGAGGTGGGGAATACGTTACACCATGGTTAAAATAATTTCCGGAACAATTGCTTGCATTGTTCAAATTAACTCGGCCACTTCAATTCGCTTGCGCCGCCTTCTCGATTGCTATCAATGAATCGGAATGTAGTGTATCGGAATGTTTAAGCATTCATTAACGAGTCGACAAACTTAATATTATTAATAATAGACCAGTCATCTGCGCCGGACAAGATTATAGCCATATTATCATAGTCCGAGGGGACGGTAATCCAACACGACCGAAGAGAGATCAGGCGCAGGACCAACAGTTCTACGTGCTTTATGGGCACGGGATGAAAAACCGCCAGTTTCCCGACTCTGGGCTGCTACTGAGAATTTCTTGACAGAAAAACCCAATAACTGATTAAGCCCGACCTGGAATTCGAACCCGCGAACCTAATGATGAGTACGAAAACTACCTATGAATATAACTATTGCCATATCAGCCTACCGAAATTCCACTGTGAACATGATCAGCGACATTGTTATATGGCTTCAGCGATATTTGGGTCGACCAACTAGACGTCGGCTAGTCGGTCGAATCAAATATGCTTTCTTTACACTTTGATCCTCATCCATCTGTCTTTTATTTCTTTAAACAGTCAAATATCTGTAGTGTTGGATATAGAAATAAGTAAACACTTAGTTAACTCCACAATGTTTATTATACGAGACACAATGTTTACTTTATAATTCCACCAGCAAGTCTTATATTATAGCAAGAAAAGCACAGCACAGAAGTGTACAGCAAGAAGGTCAATAGCATATGTTTAGGCCAAAATGTGGCGACTTGAAATTTGCAAGGCGATCGTCTCGGGTGAGGAACCGGTTGGCGTGGGGGGGGGGTTCGCTTTGCGCCTACGGCGGTGCCATTAGTCTAGAATATTCGTTTGTACGCGACGGCCGTGTCGGTTAGATGTCGGCACCCCCTCCCCTCCCGTGTTGAGAGGAACTTCACGGCCAATCAGCGGTCAGCCCTCCTCCCTTTGGTCTGTACCGGCACTACGGGGTTCCTGCGACCTCGAATCTGTCCCGGGCCTCAAGGCCGAGATTCCCTGAAGCTCCCCAGGTCGGCCCGTTTGGTTATTTCCAACCCCGGGTCGTTGAGATGCCGCCGGAATGCCGCTATCGGGGCCCCCGGTCGAGTGCCGGTCCGATGGAGGCAGCTCCAGCTAGGTAACCGCCGCCCTATGATATGTATTGCGGGTGCGCAGCACAGCCAGTAATAAACTAGCCTCGCTACTAAACGGTTGTTTCTTTTATTCAATACATCTCACTGGTGACGAGTTTTGTACATACCTACGCGTAAAAAAAAATTATGTCGTATTTAGGTAATTTGCCTGTTTTCGATCACAAAACAAGTGAATGGTCAATATTTTATGGGAAATTAACAC
Source organism: Parnassius apollo (assembly GCA_907164705.1). Classification (NCBI taxonomy): domain Eukaryota; kingdom Metazoa; phylum Arthropoda; class Insecta; order Lepidoptera; family Papilionidae; genus Parnassius; species Parnassius apollo. The sequence continues at coordinate 2,254,487 of CAJQZP010001228.1, forward strand.
AGTTCCTAAGGATAAATAATGTGACAAAAGAAGAAATTAAGAGTGGTATCCTGCTTACTCCTCTCACCGATGAAACCTACCGCTTAGTACGTAACTTAGCGTACCCTTTTTTTTTAACATGGGGAAATGCCTACGCATACCCGCCTCGCGGGGGCAAGGACGGGTTATGTCGGACTCGCACCGACTAAAACCCCATGGTGTTCCACCTTCGTCGCATATTGGCAGGGCTACGGGAACACTTTCGCACACTTCCGCGGCCCTATCAGCGACTGCCGCCCCATGGCAGCACCTCCTCGGGAGAGGAATATTCCTCCCCGTTCTCCTTCCCAAGTAAGGCGCACCAGAACACATGGCACGCCTTCCTCCACGGCCTCCAATTGCATCTGCGCAACAGACGCCCCCGCGTCCGATGCGTGAAGGCCATGGGGCCAGGAAAAACGAGCACTTAGAAGTACTAGCCTTCCCGACCCCAGCGGCGGATCTGGTCTACGGCTCCGCCGCCAACCAAGATTCGGCTGCAGAGGATAGGGAGAGCGGCGCCTCGCAATACCGACAATCCTCTCCCCCCGCAGCCCCATCACCACCGCATCAACGGTGCGGCCCCGTTTGAGTCGCGGAGGATAGGGCCAACACTCCTCTTCCTCCGCGACTCCACCTCGGCTGCAGCGGTAGAGGGTGCGGAGTCCCCACTCGCTGCAGTCCACCAGCACACATCCGAAGTGGGCTCCCCAAGCCCACTCGGAGTGGCCACCTCAGGCCGGCCCTTCACCTCGGGCCAGCCACGTGGGTTCCTCTTTGTTCACCGTGGGAGACCAAGCCACGGCTACTAAGCCCCCCCGCCACGACAAGGCGGGAACCCTAACACGGTGGAATCGTTAACTTACAACGAGCTAGTTCAAATACTCAACAGCCATTTCAAACCAAAGCAGTGCTCCTTCGTAGATAAGGCCAACTTTTTTGGAGCGACTAGAAGTCCAGGAGAATCACTGGGAGATTGAGCGGCGCGATTAAGAGGACTAGCAAGCTATTGCGAATTCGGTGACGCCCTGGAAACGAATCTGAGAGATCGTTTTGTCCTAGGCCTGGGCTCTGGCCCGGAACGCGACAAGCTGTTCGAGCAGAACCCGACAACACTTACGCTAACTAAGGCAGCTGTGCCGACAGCGCCCCTGAAGACGCCGCTGCTCCAGCGCGCGCACTCAGCACGCTCTCCGCTAACTCCACTGCTTTTGCCAGAGTCAAATCTTTTGGATCCTGAGCGAATAATTTTTCACGCTCCGCTCCCGGTAGCATTCCCATTACAAAATGGTCCCTTAATGCTTCCTCCACGTTTAGGAATCCACAGTGTGCTGTCATCCCACGCAGTCTAGCAGCCCATTGTGTGTAGCTCTCGCCCTCTTCTTGCACTGCGGAATAGATTTTACACCTCTCGCCGAATCTACATTTTTTGGGCGTAAAGTGATTGTCCAAAAGCTTCAGTATATCTTCAAATGGTACTGACTAGAGGTCTTTCGGCAATACTAAATCTGTTGCTAGCTTATAAGTGTCTTCGCTGAGTGCACTCAACAAGATTGCTCGTCGCTTAACACCAGAACCATCTGTAGTTTCGCCGATATTGTTCGCAATAAACCATTGCATAAGCCGACCTTTGTACACTTGCCATGTCTGTGAATTATGTTCAAAACTAGTTAATAGTCCAAAATGAGCCATTTTAGCAACTTTTAATTTTTTCTTTAACGCGCGGGTAGAATCGTCGCCACTGTTAAATATGCGAACGGGACAAGTGAAACTATGCTTAGTTGAATACGCACCCCCTACCGCTACCCCTACGCTACCCCTTTATTCAAATGTACCTATTATTATAAAATGGTCGCAGCCGTCACTATACCTACATATCTACGTATACATAACAAGTACTTTGTTGGCTCAGAGTTGCACCTCACAATCTTGAGGTCTTTGTGGCAAACCGCGTGTCTCAAATCCAGAATTCTGGCACGTCTCCAAACTGGAGACATGTCCCAGGGGAGTTGAATCCCGCAGACTGCGCTTCTTGCGGCTGCGAAGCCTCCTCTTTGGTTGACCACCCGTTGTGGTGGGGTCCCAGTTGGTTGACTGAGTCTCAGTCATTCTGGCGCCACCCAGAATAAATACTCCGAACCGATTGAATTGCCTGGCCTACGAGCCCGAGTAGGAGTGGGCAAGGATACGCCCACTCGGAATTTCTCCTTGCTAGAACGGTACGACTCTCTCAATAAGCTCTTAGGAGCGACTGCTTGGTTGTGTCGTTTTGTCCGCAATTCGAGAGACCCGTCCAACCGAATATCTGATTCCGTTTTGTCCTCTAGCGAGCGTCGCGAAGCCTTGATGCATTGGACCCGTATGGTCCAAGCGGAGCATTTTGAGCCCGTGATATAAATCTTGAAGCGGGACTCCGTTGTCAAGAGCGCTCTGGCCCGCCTGAACCTCTTCCTGGACGACGCTCTGATGCTGCGCGTTGGCGGACATTTGAAAAATTCCCAACTGCCGTACGGGGCTCGACATCCGTTACTGCTCCCTAAGGACGGCGCCTTTGTTAGTTGCTGGTAACTCACCATCATGTTCAGAATGCCCAAGCTGGGTGTAAATCTCTTTCGGCTATTTTGCAGCGGGAGTTTTGGATTTTAGCTCGCCGACGCACCATTCGTAGCGTCATCTTTAAGTGCATACCTTGTTATAAACTGAAGGCCACCATAATGCAGCCGATGATGGGTGACTTACCACCCGACCGCGTCAGGGCCATCCGGCAATTGGCTGGAGTCAGAACCGACTTTGTTGGCCCCTTCCTCGTCAAGTCCTCCAACCTTCGTAACGCACGTTCATATAAGGCCTATCTGTGCGTTTTCGTGTGCCTCGCCACTAAGGCCGTTCACTTAGAACTTGTAAGTGCCCTCAGCACTGAAGCCTTAGTGGCCACGCTGGGCCGCTTCGTATCGCGTCGCGGTTTGCCGGACCTAATCCGGTCTGATTGCGGAACTAATTATAAGGGCACGGATAGATATTTGAAAAAGGTCGACGAATTTCTGTCCAGCAACAGTACTTATTTAGGTACTGCGATGTCCAAAAAGGGCATCCAGTAGAAATTCGAACCTCCGGCTTGCCCACACTGGGGCGGTATTTTTGAGGCGGTGGTTAAGGTTGCAAAAACGCATCTCCGTCGCGTTATTGGCGAAACTATTTTGACATTTGAGGAGCTTGCCACTGTATTCTGTAAAATTGAGGCGGTACTCAACTCTCGGCCCCACTGTCCCCTCTCGTCAGATCCGAATGATTTGGAGGTTCTTACCCCGGGCCACTTCCTGATTGGCTAGCCGCTTAACGCCTTGCCCGAGTACCCCTTCAGGGAAACAAACTCTTCGCGGTTGAGCAGATTTGATCTGCTGCAACAAATGACTCAGTGCTTTTGGTACCGATGATCTCTGGAGTCCTACATCTTTTGCAGTAGCGCGTTAAGTGGTCTGACAAGACGGATCCTCCTCGGGTTGAGAACTCGTGTTAGTTAAAGAACCTAACGCTTTGCCTTTGTATTGGCGCCGTGGGCGCATTGTTAAGTTATCGTATGGACTGGATGGGGTGCCTAGGGTGGACGAGGATTTGGTTGGAGATTCGGTTTTGCAACGTGCCGTCGCGACCCTATCCCGTTTGCCAATTTACTCGCGGACATAAGTCCTTATGCCCTGGACGGGGGTTTGTTTAGGCCAAATTGTGGTGACTTGAAACTTGTAAGGCTCTCGTCTCGGGTGAGGAACTGGTTGGCGCAGGGGGGGGATGGATGTTCGCTTTGCGTCTACGGCGGTGCCATTAGTCTAGAATATTCGTTTGTACGCGACGGCCGTGCCGGTTAGATGTCGGGAGTTACGTAAGAATCGTTACGTCGCATTACGACGGCCTCCTTTGTGTTGTCTTATTTCGTTAATATACGTGACAACGAGGCTTTTCTTGAGTTTTGGAAGTGGTTGACTTTACTTCGATTGACATTAATTTGCGTCGACGAGTGTCTTGTGTAGTATTTTAATATCGTACGAAGTAATTTTGCTTGTCGGTTGAACGCTAAACTTTGTGATCCGGGTGGAGATCGCGTTCTCTTCGATTATATTTGTGCCAAGTGAAGTTGGACTTGAGTTCCGATGACGGCGAACGGCCTCTGGAGTGATTGCACCTTGTGGAGCTGGGCAACGCATGTGGTTCTGCTATCCGATTACATCGGTGACGTCAGGTTACATTACACACCTTCCTAGACCACTCACACATACCATTTACTTGCCCCTGACGGCACCTTGTGGTCGACCCTACCTCCGGAACTCGGTAAGTTTGTGTTTGCTTATACAGCCGTTATAAATTAATTATCCAAAGGCCATTTGGGCCCTAACCCTCGGGTTGCTCGTCGAGTTGGGTTACTATGGGCCCTAGCCCAGTCGACTTTTGTCGGGGCAACTGAGGCCCGTTTTAGAAGCGCAAGTGACACGGATTCACTGCGGAAGTCTGCGGTCAACTGAAGGACGGCCGACGACGTACGCGCAAGTCTTTATTATCTCCTAGAGCGATAGCGGACATTTATATGATACGATTTTGACGTCCTTGACCTTCCGACATATCAACAACTAATAAGCATTAAATTTAACTTATATAATACTATGCATAATGATTTCTTATATTTACGCGAACAATATACATTGATTAAAACTACTTTTACGGATTTTATCGCGTTTTATTTATATTAATTTTAATACAGGACGTTTCGGGTGCTTTCCAGCACCCATGGTCACGGGGAACTGAGGTGACTGTCTTCCCGATGTCAAAGTTAACCCGGAGTACCTTCAGCTTTTTAATTATTGTTTTTGGTCCGATCTACGTAGAATGAACTAACTGTATTTTGAAGTCTTGCAGTGGTATGCTTGGGTTTAGTTTTAATTTTATTAATTATAGGATCCCAAGCAGGTGGTAGTACCCAGCCTCCTTCTCTTTTGAAATTAGGATGTTTTTTTAATTTCAATAGCCGTACGTATCATCCTTGGTAGGAATCGAAGTTCTTTCGCGAAACAACTTAATACAATGAATGCAAAAATAAACATACTGATAAATACCAAAAATTAACAACTAACATCATCAACATCAATGGCAACGTAAGAACGAAACGTCCACAGACACGAATAGTAAACAAATCGTGGTCTATAACCTGTCAAAACAAACTCTGGACGACGCCACTTTAAAATTTTTAGGAAGAGGTTTTAATTACGCAATTACACCGCGAAGAATCCCGTATGAAGACATTATCTGTAGTGTTAAGGATTGTCTGTATAAAAATAATATTGGTAATGAAGATTTAGAGGCCATACGCCAAGATATTTCGTCTAGGTTACGTCAAAGTACAGCACCGAAATTAAATCTTCCCAAAAATGAATTTTACGCGTTAAAAACCTTACGCAACAGACCAGAGCTTACGATTCTCCGCGCAGATAAAGGAAATGCTACGGTTGTAATGGATACGTCGGATTACAATTTTAAAATACAACAACTTTTGTCGGATGAAAGTACATACCGTAAGGTCAAAACAGACCCTACAACTAATACGCTTAAAACAACTAGCGATCTAATTAAGAAATACTCCGAGAAATTGAATCTAGACGTCAATTCGATAATACCTTCGTGTGCAAAACCTCCCAAGTTGTATGGGTTACAAAAATACCCAAACCTAACGCTCCATTACGTCCAATAGTGAGTCAAATCGATTCGCCAACATACAGATTGGCTCAACACTTAGCCAAAATATTATCACCACTCAGAGGACACACAAGAGCACATACTAAGGATTCATACCATTTTGTCAGTGAGATAAAAGACTTACGTCTTGCTGACAATGAAACTATGGTCAGTTTTGATGTTCAGTCTCTATTTACATGCCTACCTGTTGAAGACTGCATCTCAATTATAACTAGGAAACTAGATAAAAATAACATGCCACCAGAATGTGCAGTGCTACTAAGACCTTGCCTTACATCTGGCTATCTATTGTGGAAGGAAAAGTTTTACAAGCAAGTAGATGGTGTTGCGATGGGCTCACCTGTATCTCCCATTGTCGCTGATATATTCATGGAAGACTTTGAGGAGAAAGCCCTCCTTACTTCACCTGTTACCCCAAGGTTCTACAAGCGGTACGTAGACGATACTTTCACAATTTTACCATCAGACGAAGTAACTGCCTTTTTTAGAACATCATAATTCCATAAACTCTAAAATTCAATTTACTATGGAGTTAGAGGCAAATAATTCCTTAGCTTTCCTAGATGTGTTAGTCATCCGAAATCCTAAGAACACCATAGGTCATACTGTGTATAGAAAAAAGTCCATTACAAACCGATACTTAAATGGTGAATCTCACCATCATCCTTCACAGTTAGTTACCGTGGGCAAATCTTTGTTTCAGAGAGCACGAGGGATCTGTGACAGCAAACACCTGGCCGCCGAGCTTCAGCACGTCAAGCGGGTTCTGCACGACAACAAGCTTCGGGTTCCGCGCCTCCGTCACAGTGACCGAGTGAAGCCGGCCACAGTCGAGCGTGTGCCTGCTATACTACCATATGTCAGAGGTGTCACAGACAAGATTGGCTACACCTTGAAGCGAGCTTCTATTAGAAAATTCTACAAGCCGCCAAAGAAGATTAGTCAGTTCTTACCGTCCGTCATGTGTCATATTCCTCTACAAGATGCAGGAGTGTACAAGCTTGATTGTGATTGTAGTCTCTCATATATAGGGCAAACAAAGAGATCAATTAGAACCTGCGTAAAAGAACACATAGCTGACGTGAAGCATCAACGTTCCGGGAAGTCTGTGGTTTGCGATCATATTCTAGATGGTCCCAACCATTACATCAGATTTGATAAACCACAAATCCTCGCGAAAGAACATCGATTCCTACCAAGGATGATACGTGAGGCTATTGAAATTAAAAAAACATCCTAATTTCAATAGAGAAGGAGGCTGGGTGCCACCACCTGCTTGGGATCCTATAGTTAATAAAATTAAAACTAAACCTAAGCATACCACTGCAAGACTTCAAAATACAGTTAGTTCATTCTGCGTAGATCGGACCAAAAACAATAATTAAAAAGCTGAAGGTACTCCGGGTCAACTTTGATATCGGGACGTCAGTCACCTCAGTCTCCCGTGATCATGGGTGCTGGAAAGCACCCGAAACATTGGGTATTAAAATTAATATAAATAAAACTCGATAAAATCCGTAAAAGTAGTTTTAATCAATAATACTATGCACTTATTATATTATATACATGAATAAATGTACTTTTTATACATTTTATTTTATACATATGTAATTATAATTTTATACGCTAATTGCTAATTACATAAGCTTTCATTTTATTAATATATTTAATATTATTTAATATAAAACTGAAACTTAGGAAGAGCTTCTGTCCAGTTTGTATTGGCGTGACAGGTTATTGCTGCCTTAACCCATATTTGTTCACTGATTTGAAAATGATCAAGACCCTCTTTATGCCCAGAACTATTTTGGACTTCCGATTTTACTAAATTTTTGATATGTTAGTGTTAATAAATCTCTAATAACGTTTTAATTAGTTTCATGAGGTTGCAATTCATTGGGCACTTCCCATACATTTACTACGAGTAAAGAAACAACAACATTTTTCCGCGTTTAGGTATATATATTTCTGTGTTTATCTATATATATTAGATATTACCAGTTTATGCATATATATATATATATATATATATATATATATATACCATTAGAAGATAATACCTTAACCGTGATATATATGGCGGTAGAATGCACTTTCTGAACAAAACGCGGAAGATAATGAACTTTTATTAAAACTTAAATTTTGATTCGTTTTCGAATCACGAGGCAAATAAGGAACCAAATAAGAACATAGTTCTGGGCATATATGGGTTAAGCTGTCTATGGAACCTCTCAATCATTCCATTACAGGCGGGATGGTATGCCGTAGTTGTTTTGTGTTGGAATCCTACCATTCTCGAGAGAGCCTTAAAAAGTTCCGACTCAAATTGACGTCCTCTGTCCGTAACCACTTCGCTAGGGCAACCAAAACGTGCTATCCATCCGGATATCAGAGCTTTGCCAACTGTCTCAGCGGTTATATTTTTTATTGGTATTGCTTCAGACCATCTGCTTAAACGATCTATAACAGTGAGGCAGTACTTGTATTCATTTGATACAGGTAGTAGTCCAACAAGGTCTATGTGTAAGCACGCAAATCTAGTACATGGTAATTTTAACGTACCAAATGGCGATGATACATGTCGAGTGACCTTTCGTCTGCTGACATGAGTGGCAGGTTTTGGTCCACTGTCGGCTATCTTTTCTCATTCCGGGCCAGACGTAGCGCTGCGCAATTAATTTTACAGTTGCGTTAGTGCCAGTGTGACTTAAGGAGTGAAGATTTTCAAAAACCTGACGCATAAAAGATTTAGTGACGAAGGGCCTGAGTGATTCATTATTGTCATCACAGTAGAGTTGCGTCTGTGTTACAGGTATGGTAACTTGACGTAAGCGTAGTGATGTTGTATTCTGCAAAATTTCTTCGTCGTCATTTTGTAATTTAGCCAGTGCAACTAAATCGACAGGTAATGTTATTTCCTCTATTCTGGACAGTGCATCTGCCACGACATTATGTTTACCTGATACATGTTGAAAATCCGTGGTAAATTGCGATACAAAGTCCAGATGTCGGAATTGGCTTGGGGAGCATTTATCTTTCGTGTGTTAAAGGCATAGCAAAGAGGCTTATGATCGGTGTATACTGTGAAGTGTCTGGCTTCTAGCATATGTCGAAAATATCGGATACCTTCGTAGATTGCAAGCAGTTCTCTATCGTACGGAGAATACTTGTTTTGTGTTGGACTTAGTTTCCGAGGAAGAAACCCAATGGCTGCCAACAATTGTTCTTCCGTTGTTGCAGAACTGCGCCTATGGCGGTATCCGACGCATCCGTGACTAATGCAAGTTTACGTCTGAGTCTGGATGTGCTAGAAGAGTAGCTGTGCATAAGCTTCTTTTGCAGTTGTCAAAAGCTTCCTTTGTATCGCCAGAAATGTGAAACGGATGAGAACCTTTCACTCTTCATGTTAGTAAGGCGTGAAGGGGTGCTTGAATTTTCGCCCCGCCAGGGATGAATTTGCGATAAAAATTCAGTATCCCTAAAAGTTCTCTCACCGTCCTTGGTATTGGATAATCTTGGACGGCTTGCACTTTTGTTTCCAGTGGTGTTAATCCCTCGGCCGATACCTTGTATCCAAGGAATACTACCTCCTTTGCTCCAAAGACACACTTAGATGTATTTATGACAGTTCCGTATTCTTTGAGTCTGTCGAATAACTGACGAAGATGTTCCATGTGTGATTTTTCATCTTTGGGCAAAATGAGGAAATCGTCCAAATAAGCAAAGCAGAAATCCATACCTTTGGTCAATTCATCGACGAATCTCTGGAACGTTTGGCCTGCGTTTCTGAGGCCGTACGCCATATATCGGAACTCCTAGAGGCCAAATGGTGTTGTGATTGCCGTCTTTGTTATATCCTCTTCACTAACCGGAATTTGGTTGTACGCTTTCACCAAATCTATTGTTGAAAATGTTGTACAACCAGATATGTTATGGGTGAAGTCGTGGATATTTCAGATGGGTTAGCGGTCTGGGATTGTACGGGCGTTGAGCATTCGATAATCGCCACATGGACGCCATCCATTTTCCTTTTTTGGGGCGAGGTGCAATGGAGACGACCAGGCACTTTCAGATGGGCGTGCTATTCCGTTTTTAATCATGGATTCAAACTCTTGTTTTGCTACCTTGAGTTTGTCTGGCGCTAATCGGCGTGGTGTGGAGCTAATTGGAGGACCTGGCGTAGTCCTAATATGATGGTGGTAAGGATGACAGTGCTATGGGGAGCTACACATGGTATTCCAGCTGGACGGGTTATTTCTGGATAACTACGGAGCAAGTCGTGATAACGTGAATCGCCGATCAATGACTCAATTGAAGAAATAGTGTTCGTCGATGTTACTGGCGAAACTATTGTTGAAAGAGATGTGGTGGTGTCTATAAGGCGTTGATTTCGACAGTCAACCATAAGGCCATAAAAGGACAGGAAATCGATGCCAATGATAGCCTTCGTGACATTTGCCACGATGAAACGAAAACGTTAACGTAAACCTAGATTTAACACCAGATGTACGTACCCGTAAGTTGTTATGGGTGAACCATTAGCGGCGTAAAGTTGATAGCTAGTACTGGGTCGACGTTCACGGAGCGATGTGTACGGGAAGACGCAGAAGTCACTGCCAGTGTCGACAAGAAACTGTATCTTTGTTCTTCGGTCCGAAACGAATAGGCGACCAGTTGTACTAAGGCAGTCGTGTGTCACCATTATAGACTGCCTTGGCAGTTTTCCGGCTTGAAGTCGCAGGGCTTAATGCATCTGTCTACCTTGTTTCCAAATTTGTGATGGTACCAACACGTGGGAAATTTCCTGTAGTCAGATCTAGAGCGGCCGGTCTTACGTACACGCCTGGTGTAGCGAGTCGAAGATCTTGATCTGTGCACGCGCATGGAGAGGGCTTGAACTTGTTTTGTCAGTTCACAAATTTGATTAGCCATCGTCTGTAAGCCTGAACTTGGTGTGCACCCTGCAACAGCAACTTGAGGTGTTGAAGACACAATGTCGTGGATCCGGTCAGCTAAGTCTGCTAACGCCTGCAAATCCGAGGTTTTATGAGATGCTATTACCGTCTGTATGCCGTGTGGTAGACGGTTGCACCAGATGGTCTTGAGAAATTCGTCAGGTACGCTAGGTCCAGCAAGATGCTGTAGATGGCGTAGAAACTGTGATGGTCGACGATCACCCAGCTCTTCGTGCATAAGCAGCTGTTTCACCTCTTTTTACGTGTCGCGGAATGTCGTTTGATAAGCTCGGTTTTCAGCTTTTCATATTTGTCTTTGTCTGGTGGTGAGACAATTATGTCTTTAACTTCTGCTACGTATCTCTGCTCTAAGGTTGATGTTACAGCAAGAAAGTCAATATCATAGGAAGAAGAAACAATACAGCGTAATATGTTTTAGAAGCGCAAGCGACACGGATTCACTGCGGAAGTCCGCGGTTAACTAAAGGACGGCCGACGACGTACTCGCAAGTTCTTTGTTATCACCTGGAGCGATAGCGGACATTTATACGACACGATTTTTACGTCGTTGGCCTTCCGACATATCAACAACTAATAAGCATTAAATTTAACTTATATAATATTATTATTATATATTATATTACATCTATTTGTATATATAATGTTTATTTATACATTTTATTTTATACATATGTAGGTAATTATTATTTTATACGCTTGGTTGCGCGGAAAACCATTCGTATGTATTTATTTATATTTGACGGTAGGCTTGCCAAATCGTTTATCCCTTTCCAAACGATATCATTCATACCCTCCTATCGACACATCGGGGTGGTGGGGTGGGAGGGGAAAGAAGATGATTCTAGAATATTACGCGATCATCGCAACCGAAGGAATAAAAAGGCACCCGCCGCGCTCGTCGTTGGAACCACACCGCTTAAGACAATAGTGTCATAGAAGGGCTATTGCCCACGCGCACCGCTAGTATTTTTTTTCTTTTTTTCTCTTTATTAGGAATAACAAACAATTGTACAAAATAATCTTATTATTAAACACAGTACTATATTTAAGCTTAATAATCATACAATCAACACCGTTATCCACATATTACCACTGGGTCTATGTACGTAACAATTAAAAATTAAAATATAATGTTCTATTAAAAACGACCCGTTCACCAATAAATACAAAGAAAAACAAGCTAATTTACACATATGCATGTACATGTGCACGCATATACATCCACACATATATACAAACATATTCATACACGCACATACACATATATAGATAATACACAGATGTGAAAAATTAAATTTAACCTAATTAAGCAATTACATTAACTTGCATCAAATTCAGATAGAACCTCATACACAGCTTTTTTATATCTAGAAGAAGTTAATCCAAAGATATCTATGTCATTAAATTTGTTGTTGTATAATTCCATTATACGATTTAGAGGTGCACGTGCACCTGCATTTGTTTTACTTGGTTTTGGAGCGAAAATTTGATGTGAATGTAGCTCACGTATACGATTCGAGCGACTAGGTATACGAATGTATATTTGATTGGTGAGTTCATTACAATCAAATTCGTTATGGCAGATTTTGTAAAGCAAAGTTTGATCCAAGAGCATCCTTCTCTATTCTAAAGAAAGAACATTAAATTTTCTTAATAAAAGTTCATAACATTCATTATAATTACTTTTAAAGCATTTGTACATTGTAGATTTTAAAAATTTTCGTTGAACACGCTCCAACTGTAAGCTATATTTACTATATATTGGACTCCATATAACTGATGCATATTCAACCTGTGATCTTATTAGAGATTTATATAAAGTTAAAAATGTGGTGGAATGTTTGAAGGAAGAACATTTCCGCATAACAAAACCATAAAGCTGAAAGGCTTTATTGGTTATGTGCGTTACGTGTTCATCAAAGTGTAGTTTAGAGTCTAAATACAATCCTAGATCCCTGATTAAAGATACCGATTCCAACGAAACACAGTTTAGTTTATAAGTGTATTTAATAATGATAATTTTTTTTTGTGAAAGTGATATGTTTGCATTTTGATGTACTTAAGTGAAGTTTATTTTTTATACAGTAGCCTTCCAAGCAATTTAGGTCTTGTTGTATTTTGTCACAATCTTCGACACTTTTGACACTGTGATAAATTTTAAGGTCATCGGCGTGAAGGAGAAAGTTAGTAAAACAGAAACAATCACCGATATCGTTTACAAATAATATAAAAAGCAAAGCCCAAGAATAGAACCTTGCGGTACGCCTGAGCTGATATTTATGATATTGGATGAGAAACCATTAATCACAACCCGTTGAGATCTGTTTAGAACGTATGATGAAAACCATCTTAACAAGTTTTCTCGTATTCCATTAAACGCATCCATTCCAGTAAATTGCATCTACTTGCAGACGGTTATCCATGCAGCGAAAAAGATAATTTGTGTAAAGAACAAGGTTGGTTGTTGTCGATCGCTGTTTTGCGAATCCATGTTGTTCAGGTATAATTATGTTATGTAATATAGGATAAATTTGCTTATGTATTAACCTCTCAAGAACCTTCGGTATGGTTGATAGCAAAGATATAGGGCGGTAGTTAGAAACGTCGTTTTTGCTCCCACTCTTATAAACTGGTGTTATATTAGCGTTCTTCCATATCTGGGGCACAGTCCCTTCACTAAGACATTGGTTAAATATAAGACACAAGGGAACACTAATAGCTGCGGCAGAATAGTATAACCGCTTTAGCCTGGAAGCAGTCGAGCTCCAGGAAACCCGCCTCACCTCGTGTGAGAAATAGTCGCGCACCGCACTCTCTCCCGACGTATCACCGGACAAGAAAGGCTGGGGCCCCAGAGAGTCTACCCAGAGTGTCTTCCAGAAGTTGCAGCAACTTAGTGCCCAAACCGCATAGAAGCAACAGCTTGATATAATTGTGTCCGCTCTAATTTATTTTCTCCTAATCAAGCAGGATTCCTTTCAAAGATTTGGCAAATAATAGTTCGTTTTAGGGAAGAACGAGTGCATTGTATGGGAAACCGCGTGCTATAGTCGCCATTTTGGGTAAACGAAGAAGCATTTCGCATATACAGTCCACTTTGGTTAATATCTCGCGTAATAGGTTTAAGGTTCGACCGGGGAATTAGACTTCGGTAACCTTAGGCTCGTCGCTCCACCATTTTATGGTCACTTCGGCAGGATTTGGACTGGTGTTTAGTAGTCGTTCAACCATTTTCTGGTCGAATTATTAGATTAATTACTTAGACAATGCACTCTAATTTATGGAATAGACTTAAATAGTGTTTAGTTTAAATTTAAATTTTGGTTAGTTACTCGTAAATAGAATTATTCATTTAAATAGTGTTTGTATTTGGTTTAAATTTAAAGCTTATTAGTCGCTTAAGTAATTGAAACAGTATAATCACACGAGTTTTGTACGCTTACCCGACAATTTTGATAAAAATTCACCTCGGCTCGTTGTAACAGGTGTTCAATTTAACGACGTAATACGGCACGCGTGTCCATCCTCCAGCGTTGTGCAATTAATTGTGATTAATATAATATTAATTATAATAATTTAAAATGGCAGTTAGTGCAAATGAAATCAAAATTAAAACGCTTTATGCCAAGAGGGACATACTTTTTTCACGTATGCAAAGTATTAGTGATCACATAAAGAACATTAATGTAGAAGCAGTGCGGGAAACTTTTTTGAATGAAATTGAAACGGTGGATTCTTTGCGGACGGATTACGAAAGGATATTAGACCAAATTAATCATTTGGAATTACAAATCGACCCGAAATATAAAGTGAACTACCAACCGCTTCTAGCATTTGAAGACATGTTGTGTCGCGTGAAAAGAACGGCGAAACTCTTACAGTCTCCATCTCAAAACGAAGCAAAGCCGGAAATCCAGGTACGCCACGTGATTCAATTAGGTTGCCGCCAATAGATATTCCGGTATTCAATGGTGATATTAAGACATGGTCCTTCTTCTTCAGTAGTTTTCAAAACAACATACATAATAACCCATCGTTATCGGACGCTGAAAAATTATATTATTTAATTAGTAAACTTAGTGGCAGGGCACAGTCAATTTGCTCGGGTTTTACACCTACAGCAAACAATTACTTGTTAATATTCGAAACGCTTAAAACTAAATATGAAGATAGGAGAATGTTAGCTTCCGAATATTTGAACCAGATATTCGATCTTAAACCTATATCATCCGCGAACATCAACAGTTAGAGCAGTTCTTAGATAAATTTGTGGCATCGGTGGCTGCACTTAAGAATTTGAAATTTAATGACCTTATGGACGTGGTGTTTCTCCATATTGCACTAAAGAAATTAGACCCCGACACCGTGCGTGCGTTTGAAATGGAGCATCGTAGCTCGGAAAAGCCTTCCTTTCATTCATTAGCATCGTTTGTGCGAGATCAAATAAAGGTGATGCACAGCTCCCCGAACGTTAAACAAGAAATTAAAAAATACGTCGACCGTAGACCGACTCAACCATCTAAAACAGCAGGGTCGTTAACGTACGTAACCGCTACGTCGGCACCACTTCAGCATGCCTGTATCATATGTAAAGATAAACACTGTAATTTATACAATTGTGCGACTTTTCGTAAATATTCACCAAGCGAACGTTATAAATTAGTAAAGACAAACAACCTATGTCTGAACTGCTTAAGCGATAAGCATTTAGTTGCAAAATGCAATTCTAGCTCCGTATGTAGCAAGTGCGCCAGGAAACATCACACGTTATTACATTTTGAAAATAGCAACATATCGGCGTCAAGTAAAGCGGAAAAGGAATTCACCCCTACTAAAGTCAACGATTCTAGCGGTCGACCTGGTGATGTCACTCTGTGATCATTGGCAAATATGGGAGCACAACTTCCTTCAACCGTGTTACTGGGTACGGCACGTATTTTGGTTAGGGATTCGCGTGGAAACGAACAAAGCGTCCGTGCACTGATGGACAGCGGAGCCCAAAATAGGTTTATAACGCGACAATGTTGTCAGCGCTTAGGCTTAGTAATAAATAGGTCACTTTCATGTCCCGTACTCAAAGGCATCGGAGGTACTAGAAAAGTTACCCAGGGATATATAAATTTTAAAATTTGTTCTCGGATAGATCGTAATATTAACTTTGATATAAATGCACTAGTAGTAGATAGGGTCACTGAACGGCTGCCAACCGTTTCGGTTGACACCTCGGCAATGATTGAATTTAAAAATTTGACTCTAGCATACGACACTTACGCCGTTCCCGGAAACATAGACATGCTCATTGGAGCATCGCTTTTCCCTCATCTTTTGTTAAACAATAAGGTCAGGGGCAACTCCTCGCATACCGCGCCTTACGCATTGGAAACCGTCTTGGGCTATGTCATCGTTGGCTCCGCCCCCATCATGGATAGTATTTCGGCAACCTCTTATTGTGGTATGGCTGTCGAACCGCTCGAGTCGTTAGTCCGCAAATTTTGGGAGATGGTGGAGGTGAACGTCCCACCCATAGCTAGCTCAGATGACAGATTATGCGAGGAAATTTACGTCCGCATGACCGTTCGTGATCGCGACGGTTGATATAGTGTAGCGCTACCCTTTAAAGGAGATGTTTTATCTCTCGACGATTCGCGTCAAATGGCGGAAAAACTTTTCTACAGCTTGGAGCGTAGGATGCTCGCTTCACCCCAGTTAAAAGAAGCTTATGACGGCGTCATTAACGAATATATAAAAGAAGGTTACATATCACTTGTGGCTTCGAAATTAGATAACTACGAAGACACACCGTCGTATTTCATACCACACCACGGGGTCATTAGGGAGGACAAACTTACATCTAAGTTACGTGTAGTGCTCGAGGCTAGTGCTAAAACTAGCACTCACCTGTCGATTAACGATATCCTCTATAGTGGGCAAAATTTACAAGGCAGTTTATTTAATATAATAGCCAATTTTCGTTTGTTTAGTATAGCACTGTCCGCCGATATTCGCCAAATGTTTCTTTGCATAATGGTCCGTGAATGCGACCGTAGATTCCAACGCATTCTATATCGTTTCAACCTTTAATGGTGTTTGAATTTAACCGCGTTTGTTTTGGTTTAAAGTCGAGCCCATTTCATGCGTTATGCACGGTGAGACAGCTCGCTCACGATGAAAGTCCCTCTTACCCTAAAGCTAAGAGGGCAATTGAGAGAGGTTTATATATGGATGATTTTGTATACTCGGTCGATAGCGTGGAGGAGGCCACCCTAACCACCGCCGAGGTTATAAAGCTCATGAAATCGGGTCAATTCGATCTTGTCAAGTGGACTAGTAATTCGCGTCCGGTTTTAGACACAATCCCACTATCACACCGTCTTTCGGCGATAAAGGAATTCGACGATTCTGATACACACAAGGTGCTCGGTCTGTGTTGGTCACCAGAGTCCGACGTGTTTAGCTTTAAGGTAAATCCGCCCGTAGAGAAGTGCACAAAGCGCACAATACTGTCATGCCTAGATTATGGGATGTCATGTGTTTCGTAGCTCCGGTGGTATTATACGCTAAACTTTTGATTAAACAACTTTGGTTATTTGAATGCGATTGGGATGACTCGCCGCCTGACAGCATTGTTCGGTTGTGGCAGCGTTTTAGAGAGGAACTTCCTTTACTAAGAGAAATTAAAATACCGCGTCATATAAACGTCGATAGAAATAGCGTCATCACGGTCGTTGGGTTTGCAGACGCCAGCGAGAAGGCTTACGGGGGCGTTGTATATTTCCACGTCCAGAATAATGGTAGAAATTCGATTAGCCTCATTAGTTCTAAGTCGAGAGTCTCCCACGGTAAGCTTGTCTCTCTGGCGCGCTTGGAGCTTTGCGCAATATTAGTACTCACCAAGCTTATTACCGCAGTTACCAGCGCATGTAGGGATAGAGTTCACATAGAAAGGATATTTGCCTTTTCCGACTCCACCGTCGCCTTATGCTGGGTTCATTCTTCACCCCACCGTTGGGATACGTTTGTCGCGAACCGAGTGGCCAAGATCCAAGACGAGTTAGAAACGCAGAACTTTTATCACGTGTCCGGTACGGAAAACCCTGCCGATTGTCTATCCCGTGTACTCACCCCGATGCAAATAATGGACCACCCGCTTTGGTTCCACGGACCTTCTTGGGTTCACTTGGATCCCTCGCAATGGCCAATAACCGATTTCGAACATTCGTCAGTGTCACAACCGCCGGAAGAGAAGAGACACGCTCTGGTGGCGAACGTTTCGAGCGAGGTTTCTCCAATCATTGCTTTGGCGAACCGCTTGTCCTCTTGGTCGAAATTATTGCGTAGCGTAATTTACGTTTGTCGATTCGCGAAGCTTTTACCGCGACGTTCGTATGTCTTAGCGTCCGATTACATTTATGCCGAGTCGCTAGTATTGCGTGAACTTCAACATGCGCATTTCTCTGAAGAAATTACAAGATTACAATCGAATAGAGCTTGTAGTCGCGACTTTCAACGCCTTAAGCCATTTTTACAGGATGGGATTGTAAGGGTACTAGGGACGCTTGTCTAACTCGCAGTTGAGTTTCGACCAACGGCACCCTATAGTTTTACCGCGTAAAGACCATATCATGAATTTATTAGTCAATTACCATGATAAATTGAACTCGCACGCTGGCCCCGACTTGCTGATGTCGATCTTGCGTCAGAATTATTGGATTCTTTCTGCACGCAGTTTAATCCGTAATCGGGTGCACAGATGTATAGCTTGCTTTCGGGCACGCCCCAAGCCGTCATTTCCGGAAATGGCGGAACTTAGATCTTGTAGAGTAATACAATCAGTAAAGCCCTTTATGCACACGGGGTCTGATTTCGCTGGTCCGTTTAAGGTCACGCTCACTCGCGGGCGTGGTATAAGATCCACAAAGGCTTACGTCTGCATTTTCGTATGTTTAACTACTCAAGCGGTGCATATAGAACTCGTTGGTGATTTAAGCACAGCAGGCTTTATGAGTGCATTTAAAAGATTTCTTTCCCGCCGTGGCCCCGTAAGTAACCGTTATCCGAATACTATTATTCGGATAACGGTACGAACTACGTCGGTGCAAAACGTATTTTATCAGAACTACATGAGCTCTTAGCTAGCAAGTATTATAATTCGGAGTTCGCTCACATTCTAGCCGAGAACCGCATTGAGTGGTCTCTGAACGTCCCAGCCGCGAGTCATTTTGGGGGCAATTGGGAGACTAATATTAAGAGTCTAAAGAGTCACTTATACCGAGTAATAGGAGATCAAATTTTGTCCTTCGAAGAGCTAAGTACGGTGCTCGCTCAAATTGAATGCGTAATGAATAGCCGCCCACTTTGTCGTACGTTGTCTAGTGACCCCTCGGAGCCGTTGGCTCTAACTCCAGCACATTTATGAATTTAACGCCTTTAAAGTATTTGCCCGCCGTAGATATGGATGAGAACAGACTTAGCATTTCCGCACGCCACAAATTATTAGACCGGTTAGTGCAATCGTTTTGGAAACGATGGAGGATGGAATACTTGCATACTTTGCAGTCTCGACAAAAATGGAACACAGCAACTGAGCCTTTAGCTGTAGGAACTGTAGTTGTGCTCAAGAAAGAGAATACGCCGCCTCTCCATTGGCCGTTAGGAATTGTCGAAGAGGTCTTTCACGGTTCCGACGGAGTAATTAGGGTAGCTCGCGTTAAGACAACGGTTGGGTTTTACATGCGTCCTGTTGTCCGTTTGTGCCCCTTGTCTCTTCCATAATTTAAATTAGCTTTCTAGATTAAAATTGTAGTTGAATTTAGGTAGTCTTAGCGTTAGTTAGTTATTTTGTTAGTTTGATCTTAGCTCTAGTTGTTTTAGTTATTTTTTGAAGGAAATCTTTCAAGGGTGGGGGAGATGGTTGCGCGGAAAACCATTCGTATTTATTTATATTTGACGGTAGGCTTGCCAAATCGTTTATCCCTTTCCAAACGATATCATTCATACCCTCCTATCGACACATCGGGGTGGTGGGGTGGGAGGGGAAAGAAAATGATTCTAGAATATTACGCGATCATCGCAACCGAAGGAATAAAAAGGCACGCGCGGCCGACGCGCACTGTCTTCCCGCCGCGCTCGTCGTTGGAACCACACCGCTTAAGACAATAGTGTCATAGAAGGGCTATTGCCCACGCGCACCGCTAGTATAACCACCTCACCTCGTGTGAGAAATAGTCGCGCACCGCACTCTCTCCCGACGTATCACCGGACAAGAAAGGCTGGGGCCCCAGAGAGTCTACCCAGAGTGTCTTCCAGAAGTTGCAGTAACTTAGTGCCCAAGCCGCATAGAAGCAACACCCCGGTGAGTGAATATTCCTTACTAGTTACTGCTTGATATAATTGTATCCGCTCCAATTTATTTTCTCCTAATCAAGCAGGGTTCCTTTCATAGATTTGGCAAATAATAGTTCATTTTAGGGAAGAGCGAGTGCATTGTATGGGAAACCGCGTGCTATAGTCGCCATTTTGGGTAAACGAAGAAGCATTTCGCATATAAAGTCCACTTTGGTTAATATCTCGCGTAATAAGTATATAATATATAAATAACCTTAGCCTCGTCGCTCCACCAACGCTAATTGCTAATTACATAAGCTTTCATTTTATTTACATATTCAATATTTAATATAAAACTGAAACTTAATTTACATTTACGACTAATATTGCAGTCCACCACACATCCTTCTCCGTTTGGCCCTAAGTATCAGATTATATATATTGATAGTAATCTCTGGGAATATGGGGATTGCTACCATGCTGTTTCTAAATGTTTTCATGCTTAATTTTATAAAATATTATGCCTATTGTAATTTTTTTAAATCCCACTCGGTTTTTTGCTGTTTCTTACCAGGACAGAGGTATTTCTGAACCATGTTATGTAGACTCTACGGCAGCTGAGACCTTAGCGGTCAGCCGCCGTAGAGTTTACATCACCTGAAGATGCCTCGTGTAGAGGCGAAACACGTGTCGTATTATCGCCGATGGTGTGTATCCATCCATACCTGGAAAAGTGGTGTTGGGAGTAGTGGTGCCGGGGGTAGTGGTGCTGGGATTAGTGGTGACGGGATTAGTGCACGCAATTGAGGGAGGGCGGGAGGTGCTCTTCAATCCAGGTATGACACATCGTTGAATTTTTAAGCGGAAAGTTGTGAATTAATTAATGTCTTTATTGTAATTTAAGAGCATCACTTCCACCGTAATGTTGAAGTTTCCTGATTAATGTTTCATGGTGAGTTTACGAAGGCTTTGGATAGGTCACAGAATAGACCCAAAGCATCCTGTAAATTTTCCACCAATTTTGCATCAAAGATGTATTTAATCAGTTCAACACCCGCATCAGTTGTCGAGCGACCCCTTGTGCAACCGAATTGATTTTATGTAGTAAATTATTAACATTAAAAAAAATTAACATTTGATCAAGAATAATTTTTTGAAAAATTTTATTAATTGTTCGCAATACAGAAGTAGGTCTAAAATTAGTTGGGTCCTACTTTACTATGTTTCATTAAATCAGAAAACACACCAGATTCGATACTAGTATTAAAAATAATAGATAGTTGAGGTGCGATTGCATCTATTATAGATGCAATAACTTTAATGGAAACCTCCCACAGATTTGCGGTTTTCTTAAGGGCCTATACTACTTATACATATACACAACTTTTTCATCAACTTGATTTTTGTGAACATGGAGTAAGGAAACTAATTGTCCACAGTGATCAGAGCTCAATTTTTGAATTATACATTTATTGAACGGCTTAACATTTGCAAAAATATTAAGCCGTTCAATAAAATATATTGCACTAGATTCAGCTATACGCGTTGGCTCCAAAAATAAAATTAAAAACCATAAAATTTAGACACTGAAGAAACAAAAAGTACCATTATTTTTCCACTGTACGATTTATTAAAGAAAGGCAAGGCAAGGCTGGACGGAATTATGTCAAATGTCGTTTAAGAAAATAAAAGATTTATTGTCATCAAGCGAAATTCTTATGCATTACTTGTCTAAACTCCCACTGTTGTTGACAACGGACGCGAGCAGCGCTGGCCATCATAGCGCCATCATAGCCCACCGCCTCCCAAATGGTAGCGAGCTGTCCATCGCTCACGCTTCTTAGATTCTCAACCAGATTGAGACACATTATTCACAAATAGAAAAAGAAACACTTTTTATAATTTATGGTATAAAAAAATTATCAGTATTTGTATGGTCGAAAATTTACACTACCAACGGATCATAAGCCACTAGTGTCAACTTTTGGAACTAAAATAGGTAGTAATAACATAGGTTTAGTTACCTACTACGTTTTATCCCGTTTACTTACTGGACCGCAGACATCAGTTAGGTCCGAGATGACTTATCTGAATTTTATATAAGATTTCTTACCCATTACAAGAGAGACAATTAAAATTAAAACGTAAATGGTGCTTCATTACACTGTGCCATTAAGTACAATCTTTCCGGATGGCCAGATAACTGCCCCGATTCAAACTAAAGGCTTTTTACGTTTGTAAAAACAAACTGTATGTTGAAGAAGGCTGTATTTTGTGGGGTTACAGGGTAGTTGTGCCGGATACAATAAAAGATAAAGTTTTCAAAGAAATACATGTAGGTCATCTCGGGGTTGTTTAAAATGAAAAATTGAAGAAAAAAAAGCTGAAGAAGGTTCAGCATCGATGTGGATATAGAGAGGTTTGCTCGAGACTGTCCCACGTGTGCAGCCAAAGCAACGTTGAACGAGACTTCATACCGACTTTATAGGGCCTTTTGTAGGCGAGTCGTTTTTTGTTTTAATCAACTTGTCAACAGAATGGATAGAAGGAAGCATTAAGATTACCACGGCCCAATAAAAACGGCGGTAATAAAAGTTTTAAGAGAAACCATCGCTACGTTTGTAGCGTATATATAATATATATATATATATATATATATATATATATATATATATATATATATATATATATGCGGGTTACTTACTTACGGCTGTTTGCCGAAGAGTGCTGACAATTCGAGGAAGCATAGTCCATGGAAATGGCAGTAAGAGACGCGAAGATCGCAGATGGAAGAGGTGAAATTAACGATATCATTTGTAAAATTACTACGTGTAATAGTGAGGGACACTACAGTAAGAGCAATTTTTTTTAACCCTAAACAGAGTAATGTGTGAAGATCTTAATGCAATAAATAACTCGCCATCGGTGCGTAGTACTATTATTTATTCTGTGACATCGGTAAGCATCGGTAAGAGTTCTCTTGTTTAAAAAGAAAGTTTAAAAATATACCATCTTAAATTATATAATTTACATATTAAATTATAACATAATATTACCTACGAAAATTTTGGGAAAGCATATAAGCATTCCAAAAATTGATAATGCTTATATGGAAAATTTTCAAGTAATGTGACATTGAATCATAATTTATAATAAAGTATTTCCTCAAAATCTTCTAATCGAACATGACTAAAACTTGATGCTCTTTTATACTTATGTTAAAGATACAAAATATTCATTTCGTAACAACGACTTTCGTTAAAAACAGTTATGACCCATGAGTATTCCGTTTATCTACTCATGGTTATGAGACGGCTTTGTATGGGGCTTCCCTATAGTGCGATGCTCCACTGAGATCGCGCGCGTAAGCTACTTATTACATAGTATATGGAAGTGAAGCGGAGTGATATTTAAAGGGCGCTCCCGAATTTGCGCTTATTATTCTATACCGGGCGGCGCCGAGTGTGAACGTATGTATTAATATAAGTAGCAAAATGTAAGCTAAGGCCCGCCGCTGATTGCAATTTTTTGTCGACGTGACTTTTTGTCACTTAGTCAAGTGTCAATGAAGTCAA
Source organism: Parnassius apollo (assembly GCA_907164705.1). Lineage (NCBI taxonomy): Eukaryota > Metazoa > Arthropoda > Insecta > Lepidoptera > Papilionidae > Parnassius > Parnassius apollo. Next base: position 2,278,119 of record CAJQZP010001228.1, read on the forward strand.
TGAAAACTATATTGAGTGCGCTCATTATGGTGACGTGATAATACGGTGACAAATAGTTGCAGCGGCAGGCAACACCGGAGTGACGTGACTGTCACTCGCCCTGTGCATTACTATGGGAGTCCGCTCACTGGTGACTTTTTGTTACTCGGCCGGCGCCGCGCGTTCGGAGTAGACGTATGCTATTTAAAGTATTTGTTAAATAGTATTAATATATGTATGAAATTACTCTGTAGATGATTGTGAAATTGCAATTTTTTATGCCTCTGATTAATAAAGATTTTTTGTTTAATTAAGTAGTTGATGTAGTTTTTGTTACCTCAAAGTTACCGTTAACCTTTATTCTGCTGGAATAGCTTTGCAAAGCCACCAACTCATCAAAAGAGTTTATATACATACGAAGATAATTAAAAAATTTTGGTGGATACTGACGTAATTCAGAATATATAGTGTAGAATTTTCCTTTAAATAATCTTTCCGTGTATATAGGATGCACCCAGTAGCGTTTTTTCCGTTTCATTTTTCTTCTACGTATTTCAAGAGCACAAATCACGGCAACCTCGTTGAAGTCCATTACAAAAATGAACGCGATTTGTTACCCAAGAACAGATTCAGTGAGCGCATCGTGGGTGACAGCAGGTGACAGTAATAATAAATCACGGTTACAAAAAATTGCAATCAGCGGCGGGCCTAAGACTTAATATAAGGAAAATATAGGTATGTAAAATAATAAAATTTCCATAAAATAAACAATAATGGCCAGAGGGGGTGAGGCAGAGAAGTTTCTAGAAAGTCACTGGAAAACGTATAAATATCGTGCCCAGTTGCAGAGAAGTTTCTAGAAAGTCACTGGAAAACGTATAAATATCGTGCCCAGTTGCTGAGATTTCATTCGACATTCGGGCCTTACCAGAGAAAGGAAGAACAAACTACAAAGGGAACTCTGCTCTGACCTGCCCTCGGCTGCCTTCCTGATAAGATAACAAGCGTTTTTTATTCGTCTTGAAAACACTAGGAAATATATCTACAACACTAATATATTCTAGTTTTTTCTATTTTATTTCATTGTATAATATAGCAATCGCCAAATTATAACGCCAGGTCTGTTCAAGATAAAACCTTGAGTGATGTTAATATGTGCCAAAGAAGGGAAAAATATACACTCAATGGCATTTTTACTGGAGACTAAGCATTCGATCTTAGTCCTCAGGCGTAACAACGAACGTATCTGCATTTTGATTCCTAATTAAAGATAAATACAGCATACAGGGGCACAGTATTATGAACCGTGTGGTTGTCCCTCTTTATTTTATATTTAAAAGAAGCGGATAAGTCGCTCGCGTCCGTAGGCTTTGACCACCTAATCCTAGGCCCACCCTACACGTGTCCCCCGGGTGGTGCTAAATGAGCGACAAGCCGATAGCACAGACTCGGCTCCTCGCCGTGGTAGCGGCGTTAAATATACCACCCCATTCGCACCATGAGGAATCAAAGTAAAGAAATGGCCCCGAGTTCCCGGCGCCCCTTTAATGGGGCAGGGGTGCGAAGAATCTCCGGGAGGAAAACCGGCGACGAGGCTCGCCACCCGTCACGTTCTGTCTCCCGGAGGGGCGAAAAGTGGATTGCAGAGGCCCGTCTGGCTACGTTGAATGTATGTGGAGCAATGAATGATAAAATGGGTGAAGTATGCGAGGTGATGTATGATAGAGGAATAGATTTGTTATGTGTAAATGAGACGAAACGGAAGGGGAAGGATGTCACTACACATGGCATGTATACCGCATACTGGTCTGGTGTAGACGAGCTCGAGCGGGCATGCCAGGGAGTAGGGATCATCCTATCAGAAAGAATGGTGCAATGTGTGAAAGAGTATGAATGTGTAAGCCCAAGACTGCTATGGATACGATTGAAAGTGGGCTTAAAGAAGTTGTTTGTACTAGGGGTCTACGCCCCAGACATGTCTAAGCCCACTCATATCCGAGAGCAGTTTTGGGAAATGGTAAGGATGGTATTAATGAAATGTAAGGGAAATGAAAATGTTGTTATGCTAGGAGATTTTAATGGAAGAGTTGGGGTGAGGAGGCTTGGTTATGAAAGGATATTGGGAACGTTTGGTGATGAAAGTATAAATGAGAATGGTGAAAGCCTCCTCACTGTATGTATGGAAAAGAATCTTTTTGTGACGAACACTTTCTTTCGCCACAAGAGGATTCACATGTACACTTGGGAAAGAGGTGATGATAGAAGCATGATAGATTTCATAATTGTGGATGAAAGATTGAGGGGCGCAGTGGTGGATACAAGGGTTTACCGGGGGTCAAACGTAGGAACGGATCATTTTTTGGTTTTATGCCGAATTAATGGTCTATTCAGGCGGTGGCGCCATCGGTCATCCGTGTCTACCACTGCGTTACAGCGTATTAGAACAGAAAGATTACAAGATGAAGGTGAGAAAAACAAGTTTAAATGTAGACTGAAAGAAAACGTAAGTGGTTTGGATGAATTATGTATGAATGAGTTAGACTTGGAGAATGTATGGCAAAATGTTCAGAAAGGTTTAGTAGATGCAGCTACCGAAGTATGTGGTGTTAGTAAAAGAAAGAATGAAAGGAAAAATAATACGTTATGGTGGGATGATGAGATACGTACGGAAGTTGAAGCAAAGAAGAGAGCATGGCTAGATTTACTAGCAACTAAGGCTGGTAATTCAAGCGGTACGAATGATGATTTTGAAAGAAAAAAGGCAGTCTTTAGACATCTAAATAAAAAGAGTAAAAGAAGTAGTTGAAAGGAAAAAGCAAGAAAGAACGGATAAGAATGATAGAAGAATATCGGATAACTTCCAGGCAAATATTAAAATGTTCTGGAAACTCGTAAGAACTGCCAGGGGATGTTCAAAACAGCCTATAATGAATGCTATAAGAGATGAGAATGGCTATATTCTGAATGATGAAGTTTTGAGTTTAAAGAGATGGAAGGAATATTTTGAAAGCATGTTTATGAGTGAGGAGACAACGTATGAACTGAATGAAATAGGAACTCCGAAAGAAGAGGAAGAAGGTAGCGAGATAAGTATAGATGAAATAATGAAAGCAATGAGAAGCATGAAAGCAGGTAAGGCTGCCGGATATGATAGAGTTTCACTCGAAATGCTAAGGGCTGGAGAGGAAGTGGTGGCAGGCCTGCTGCACACCTTGTTTAATTTATGCTGGGAACTGAAGCGGGTACCGGGAGACTGGTGCAAAGCCGTGATAGTCCCAGTATATAAGGGAAAAGGGTCGCAGCAGGACTGTAAAAACTACCGCGGTATCAGCCTTCTTAGCATCGTGGGAAAACTGTATGCCAAGGTACTAATTGAAAGGGTCATGAAAGAAACCGATGGAAAAATTTGGGATGTGCAAGCGGGATTTAGAAAGGGAATGGGATGTACAGATCAAGTCTTCTCCATGCGCATGATCGCGGAGAAGTTTTTGGCCAAAAACCAAAAGGTTTTTTGTGCGTTCATGGACTTGGAGAAGGCCTATGACAGAGTGGATAGGAATGTGCTATGGCAAACACTGAACTCATTTGGGTTGAGCGCTGGCTTGATACAGGCATTGGAATCTCTTTATAGGGACTCTAGTGCTTGTGTTAGGATCAACGGGGTCTACTCGGACTGGTTTGGCATCCATAAAGGTGTCAGACAGGGCTGTGTGGCTTCCCCGTGGTTGTTCAACCTATTTATGGACAGTTGTTTGCAAAATTTGAAAGTTGAAGAATGCGGATTAAGAATGGGTGAGTTAACCATCAAATGCCTTTTGTACGCCGATGATCAAGTTATTCTTGCGTCGTCGGCGGCTGAGTTGCAAATGATGGTTACATTAATGAACAGATCATTAAAAGAAAGGGGTATGAAAGTGAACGCAAGTAAGACAAAAATTATGGTTTTTGAAAGAGATGAAAGTAAAACGATATGTGAAATAAGAATAGAAGGGGAGGTGATCGAGCAAGTAGATGAGTTTGTATATTTGGGTTGCGTATTTAGCAGGGATGGGAGATATGATAAGGATATAGAACGACGAGTGAACGCAGGAAACAGAGTAAATGGAGCCCTGCACTCTATTGTGAAGAGTCAAAATGTGTCAAAAAAGGCACGTATGGCAATTCACAATGCTGTGTTGGTCCCTACTTTAACGTATGGTAGTGAAAGTTGGGTATGGCAGAAGAAGCACGAGAGTAGAATAAATGCAGTAGAAATGAGGTCGTTAAGGAGTATGTTAGGGCTGAATCTGAATGACAGGGTGAAAAATTGTGTGATAAGAGAAGAGTGTGGTTTGCAAGATGATGTTGTGACCAGGATTAAGAAAGGAATGCTTCGGTGGTTTGGTCATGTGGAAAGAATGGATGAGGAAAGAGTGACAAAGAAAATTTATGTTGCAGAAGTGAATGGCAGAGTCGGAAAGGGACGTCCTAGGCGAAAATTTATCGACCAAATTGGCGATTTATTGAAAACGGGCCAAATTAGGAGTACCCTTAACCGACGAGCATGCATGCGTAGGTGTATGGATGTGAAGGAGGCGAGAGAGGTGTGTCAGGATCGTGCCAAATGGAAGTCTGTAGTCTCTGCCTACCCCTCTGGGTGACAGGCGTGAGTGTTTATGATTAAAAGAAATACACGTATATAACCTATATGAAGTAGAAAATGTTAAACAGTAACTGCTATCAAGTAATGGTATTGAAGAAGTGTAATTAAAACCTACTGAAACCTAAATGTAAAAAGGGGTCTAGTTTAATACAAATGCAGTTTAGGGATGTCGATGAACATTCGAGACCTGAACGGGAGCCAACATCTACAGCAGTTGTTATTTTTAACCGACTTCAAAAAAGGAACACAATTCGAATATTATATGCTATTTTGTATGTACGTATGTTATGCGATGTCTTCGTCAATTAAGATCCGCTTTTAAATACTTTTTTTAATGAAATATGTTATACTTCAGGAGTGGTCCCATGTTTGGAGAAAAATTCCACCCCTAAGGGTGGCAAATAAATAAACAGCTTCTTTTTTAGTATTTTGAAGTCGGCTTTCACTTTTTGTTAAAGGTTATAATTGTTTACAGTTAACATTATAGTGAGCGACACTATCTAGAACAAGTGTAACAAAATAGAGTTGAGAAAATTATTTCATGATTCTTAAAAGTTAGTTCACATCAAATTCGAAATCCCTACAGGAGGTGAAACTAACCTTAACAACGTCCGCGGTCACAACGTCCATGGTAAAAATGCAGGTACGATGTTGTACTAGAAGACTTTAAATGGAATACCTCGTTTCCAGAAACAAAGGTCTCTGGTTTCCCCACTCACCATATGAAACACAGCAGCATTAAGCTGTTCTTTTCCACTGGTATTTTTTTAATAGGAAAAGGGTGACAAGCGAGCACACAGTCCACTTGATGGTAAGTGGTTGCTGTGACCCATACACGTCTACATCTATCCTCGTTTGCGAATCAAAATGCAGATGCGTTGTCACCCGTGAGGACTAAGATGGAATGCCTCTTTTCCAGTAAAAAGAGTCTCTGGTTCTCTACACTAAGCATTTGACGCTAACACGCTTTTGTGAGAGTATGGTCCTTTCCGGTCGAGACGACCAATTAGTACTAAAACCACATTACAGCTGTATAGGACCTAATATATATATATATATAGTACACGGATGACCGAGTCTTACTCGGTTTTCTTCTTCATACTGATGAATAATATTTTTTGATCTTATAGACATAATAGAAAAAACTTAACTGGTTATTTGAATAAAAAATCATGAATGCGTTTTGTCGTACTGACCACTTTGATCTGAAATAAGTCTTTGGTTAAGAAATCCTAATTCAAATTTATAAATTCATTTAGCTGGTACATTTGAGTTTTGAAAACAGTTATTTATTTGTTTTTTCCTCATTATGTTTTTCTTTGGCGTTGCTTATTACCGCACAATGGAAAACATGAAATATCGGTATATTTACGAATACGAGTAATAAAGGCTATTGTGGAAGCGGATCCACCATAAAGCACATCAGAGATAGCTGCAGGCTTCGGGGTAAATGATAAAACTGTGTTAATTCACTTGAAGTAAATCGGGAAAGTAAAAAAACTTGAACGATGGGTATTTCATGACTTGAGTGAATCGAACTTGCAAACACGCGTCGACTGCTGTGTTATTTTGCTCAACTGACACAAAAATGAAGGGATTTTAAATCGAATCATTACTTGTGATGAAAGTAGATACTGTACAGATACTGTACTGTCGGAAGCGCCTGTCGCAATGGCTGAGCCCTGGAGACACAGCTAAATCCTGCCCTAAACGAAAATTGATTTAGAAAAAGTTACCTGTGGGTGTTTGGTGGACTAGCGCCGGAGTTGTTCATTACAGCTTTCTAAAATCTGGCCAAACGATTACGGTAGATATCTATTGCCAGCAAGTGCAAACCATGAAGGAAGAACTGGCTGCTGAACAACTGAGAATGAACAATCGCTCTAGGCCACTGCTGCTTCACGACAACGCGAGACCACACACTGCACAAAAAACAACTACTAAGTTAGATGAGCTACAATTTGAATGTCTTCGACATCCACCGTACTCCCTGGACCTTGTTCCAACAGATTACCATTTTTTCCGGAATTTGGACAACTTCTTACAAGGAAAAAAATTCAACTCCGATGCGGCAGTCCAAACCGCCTTTAAAGAGTTAATTGATTCTCGCCCCCATGGTTTTTTTTAGTAAAGGGATCAATGAACTACCTATGAGATAGCAAAAGTCTATAGATAACAACGGTGCATACTTTGATTAATTAAATATATTTAAAAAAAAATTGACTTTATATGCCTCCCGTACAAAACGCCAATTTCATATTTAAGGACCTATTATATGGCTCTACCACGTATGAAAAATACGTTTAAATGTATTCATTGTTGTTTATTTGTCCGCGTTGACGATATGTGTTTATTTTTAGCAGTTTTTAGAGGTCACGGACTACTGCCCACTTGAGACTATAATATTCAGTCAAGGTATGATACATGATAAAAAATTACCTGTATTTTAGGGAAAATAGTCAAAGTGTTTTTTTTTTACATAAACATTACGAAATAGTGGGTTTTAATTTATTCTAAGATTTCCCTTACTTACTAATTCTCCGAAGTGTCAGCCAACAATATCCTTGTATCTTTTTAGGCAGCCAATACATTTATGGCACCCTGTCACCCACAGATATGTCCAAAAGACAACTTTCAAAATTCCTGTTAAAACGAGTGTTCGGATACACGACTTACACTAATGCAACCAATACCTACGCATCGATCGCGGAACCGCGGCTCGGACGTCTGTTCTGTAAAATGGATATTATTAACGATAAACATTTATTGTAACAGCACCTTTGAACGTAAATTATATTATATTGCTTTAATACTTGCCTGTATTTTGATGAATTTTCGAAACAACATAATCTAGGATGATTATTGATAACAATACAGTTATTAGACATAAGACTCCAAAGACAACAATTCAAATTGTATTCAGACAATTTAAAGCTTGTGTTAATTACAAAAAAAGTTCATTAAACTTATAATATAGTGAAGTAAACTAACAGAGTTACATCAAAAGTGTCATTGTCAATAAATCAGAATTGGCGAGAAACTAGTTCGTCTTCCTTCGGGAACACGTGCATTCTAGTCTCTCGCTAAGGCTGTCCATGGGAACTTCTGCCAGTCATCTCTCCCATCTCTGCACAGGGAGAACGCCTCTCTAGCCCATGCCGCAAAGGACAAAGCCGATCTACTGGACTCTCTATTAGCATCCAACTCGACAATTGATGACGGAGGGAACACAGCGTCGACCATCCCGCAGTGTGAGTGCTCCATGCATGATGTACTGTATACCCAACGCTCGGTGCGCAGAGCACTTTTCTACCTGGACGTCAACAAGTCGAGTGGGCCTGATGGGATCCCTCCTTTTGTGCTGAAGACGTGTGCTTCGGAGTTGGCACCGGTTTTAACGCATCTTTTCCGGTACTCCTACGCCCTAGGCGCAGTCCCGAAATCATGGAAAACAGCCTTCGTGCACCCGATTCTTAAAAAAGTAATCACTCTGATCCGTTCAACTATAGGCCTATCGCCATCACCTCCTTGGTCTCTAAAATAATGTAATCTATTATTAATGTCTATTATTAACAGCCAGCTCATGCGGTACCTTGAAGACCACCAGATGATGTGACCGCCAGTACGGTTTCCGTCGCGGTCACTCGACTGGTGATCTTCTGGGTTACCTAACTCATAAATAGGTGAAGGCAGTAGAGTCCAAGGGGGAGGCGTTGGCCGTTAGATTGGACATAGTGAAGGTCTTCGATCGGGTTTGGCACAAAACGTTTCTTTTGAAGTTTCCTTGCTATGGGCTTCCTGAGAAATTGTGCAATTGGATGACCAGTTTTGTGGCTGATCGGAGCATCAAGGTCGTAGTAGACGGTGCATGCTCCGATTACAAGCCCATTAATGCTGGTGTTCCATAAAGCTGCTTGTTATCACTAACGATGTTTGTTCTGCATATCAATAACATGTTGCAAACCGATAATATTAATTGATATGCAGATGACAGCACTGGTGATGCTTTATACACCTGCCATGCCAATACTTGTCGAGTAAACGTCCCGAGTACCGGGACGAACTTGTGTCTGAAGTCGAGACTTTGTTGAAGAAAATCTCAAACTGGGGGTGACTAATTTTAGTCCAGTTTAATCCCCAGAACACACAAATTTGCGCGTTTACCGCTAAAAAGAACCCCTTCGTCGTATCTCCTCAGTTTCAAGGCACTTCACTTGTTGCCTCAGTATCGGAATCCTCAGCGTCGACATATCAAGTGACGTGCAGTTTCGTGGTCACTTGGAAGAGAAGGCCCAATTGGCCTCTAAAAAGTTTGGCGTGCTCAGCAGAGCGGGACAGTATTTCATGCCAGCCCACCGTCTGCAAATTTACAAGGCACAGGTTCGCCCCACATGGAATACTGTTCCCATCTCTAGGCTGGGGCTCCCCAGTACCAGCTCCTTCCATTTCATCGCATCCAGTGCAGAGTAGTTCGAATGGTCGGCGACCGAGCTCTTTCCGATCGGCTTGACTCACTGGCACTGCGAAGAGATGTTGTATCTCTTTGCGTATTTTATCGTATCTACCACGGGGAGTGCTCCAAGGAATTATTCGGACGAATTCCAGCCGTACAATTTCACCATTGCACATCGAGACAAAATTCGTTATACCACCAGAGATTTTTCCGGACCGATATGAATTAGGGACCTTCTAGAAAAAAGCCTATTCCTTTTTAAAAGGCCGGCTACGCATTTGCAATCTCCCTGGTGTTGCAATTGTTTTTGCGCGGCGGTAATCACTTACCATCAGGTGAGCCGTATGCTCGTTTGCCCCCTCTTCTATAAAAAAAACATCAGAAAACGTTATTTAATTTAGTTAATACAAGTCATTTAGCTAACAGCAAATAATGTTTTTATTAATGTAGTTTTTTTACAACAAGTCAAGTTTAATTATAAAACGAAATAAAAAATATAAGCGATTAAGCAAGTCAGTTTTTATACGTTGCTTACAAAAAAAAATACCGCCATTAAGCTTGTTGCTAGTTTCAAGGCGTTATTCACATCTCTAGTCTTCAGATTCGGTACAGACACCTTGTCGATAGAGATGCGGTGAGCGGTGCGTCTCACCTATGCGTTTTTTGTGCTACTCCAGCGAAATTACAGCATAACGGTGATTAACCTCGCGCCATTTCAGATGTAAATAGTTAAAAATGTTTGCCTTCACATTTTATAATTATATTTGTGTTATATCAGGACATATGCTATGGGTTATTAATTTACGAAGTATGACTGACACACGCTATACCACGCTATACCACGCTATACCATGCTATACCACTGTAGCTACATCGCAGCTATAGTATGGTTGTAACATGAATAGTTCGGCTCGACTGGGGTAGGACGACGCTCTCACAAAATACGATTTGATTCTTAATCCAGGATAAATGTTGATTATTATGGAACAATTGCCACGTCAGGTGCTTGTTTGTCACCCATGTTCCAAAAATACATATTGAGACCTGCTGCTGCTGCTGGTTACATTCAGTTTGTGATATTCCATATTATATGTACTTAAAAGGTCAAAAAAACTGAAGCTTGTTATTAAAAGTAAAAGATGGCTTTAAATAATGAAAAGTAAAAAATATACAAATAATTATTTTTGAAGTCGGGGCTTAATTTTTATAAACTTAGTCTCAGCACCGACTTGGGAACCGTTCACAACCGACTTCAAATTAGTTTACTGAATTCACTTATTCTTTAAATTGCAAGTTTTATTTTCACGCGGCCTTACAAAATAATATTTCTGCCTCCTACTATATGCTTCTGTGCAATGTGTGTCTGCGGAACGCAACCACGATTCAGGAGATCAGTGAATAATACGCTACACTGTATCAATCAATGTTATTATGCCTAATATGACAATGACCTCGTGGCTGGTTTCTTCACTGAGACTGCGTAATTTCCTGCTACTTTGGCTAAGTAGATATTATATCAGTACAAGGGCGTTACTATTTTTGTTGTGCCACATACACTTTTATTCTCAATTGTTATTATTAAATGTCATTTTTTACTTTCACTACTGGTTCGGTAAAACCTCTGTTCCGAGTCCTGTGAAGAAACTATCCTAACCTAACCTTTTTTTACATGGGTAAATGCCTACGTATACCCGCCTTGCAGGGACAAGGACGGGTTATGTCGGAGTCGCACCGACTGAAACTCCATGGTGTTCCACCTTCGTCGTATATCGCCAGAGCCACGAGAACGCTTTCGCATACATCCGCGACCCCACCAGCGGCAGCCGCCCCGTGGCGGTGCTTCCTCGAGAGAGAACTACTCTTTCCTCTTCAGGTAAGGCGAACCAGAACACATGACGTGCCGTCCTCCATGGCCTCCAATTACACCTGCGCAACGGACGCCGCCGTATCCGATGTGCGGAGGTCACGGGCCACTAAAAACGAGCATTCAGAAAAAATAGCCTTTCTGACCCCAGCGGTGGATCTGGTGTATGGCTCCATCACCAGCCAAGATTCGGCTGCGGAAAGTAGAGAGAGCGGCGTCTCGTAATACCGACTCTCCTCTCCCACCGCAGCCCTACCACCACCGAATCAACGGTGCGGCCCCGTTTTAGCCGCGGAGGGTAGGGCAAATGGCGCATCGCCATACCAGCACTTCTCTTCCTCCGTGACTCCACCTCGCCTGCAGCAGTAAGGGGAGAGGGCAGCCCTCTCGCTGCAATCCACCAACACATATCCGAAGTTGGCTCGCCAAGCAAACACAGGGAGTGGCTTCCTCGGGCGACCAAGCCAAGGCTACTAAGCCCCCCCCACTCCATAACAAGGCGGGAACCCGTTCGGAGGGGAACCAATCCTAACCTAATCTAACCAGTAGTCAAGCCAGCGAGACTTAAACTAACTTCCCAATGATGTAAGTTTTATAACATCATTTAAACGTAATCTTACTACTAAAAGTACGTAAACTAAATTTAAAAAAAATAAAAAATATACAAGGTTATCATATTTATTTAAAACTAGCTGCCTTTGCCCGCATAGTCACTGGGAAATGAACTATCCATTGCCGTTTGAATTGAAAGAAAACTGAGTTTAAACTGAGAGTAAACAGCCATTAAAAGGAAACTGAGCAAAATTGATTCGTCAGCCTACTTAAATGTTTTGAAACGCAGCGTATAGGAAAGCATGAAAATAGCCTGTTTATTCCGAATGGAAATGGGATATTTTTTTAATTAAAGGAAACTGAGCATAATTATCCGTCAAGGATGCAGACTTTTGAAAAGAAACTGAGCTAAATTGATTCGTCAGAGATGCAGTTTTCTGAATTGAAAGGAAACTGAGCCAAATAAAAGATTCGTCAGAGATGCAGTCTTTTGAGTTGAAAGGAAACTGAGCTTAATAGGTCCGTCAGAGATGCAGCATTTGGAATTGAAAAGAAACTGAGCTAAATAGGAAATTTTGAATTGAAAGGGAAGATCTGTGGGAATTCTGATTAATTGATTGTGGGAATTTTTGGAAAAAAACTAACTGAACACTATTTTAAGACGCTACTGTACACAATGTTATATGTTTTTCCATTCGGGGAAAGAATGTGGAGATTCTGGGCATTTGACACAAGCGAACATGCTACATACAGCTGACCATGAGAGAAGCACGGTTTTTCTAAGTTGACCCCCGCTACCTGTAACGTTAGCCCTTGCGCTTTATTAAATGTCATTACAAAACTGAGCTTAATAGGGAACTGCAACCTTTTGAATTGAAAAGGAAGATCTATGGGAATTATAGGGATCCGTGGTATAATAACATTTCACGTTTTCCTACGCCTGTCAAAATTGTAGCACCGATTTTGTTCCGTCCAAGATGTGTCACACGCAGCCTTGTCCCGTTACATAACCGAGGAGCATCTAAATTTCGCATTAGCATGACTGGGACGCCTAATTTTAATTGAAGCTTATGTGAGGGCACACCTGACAACTCCAGAGAATTTAGAAACTCAGCGGGATATGAAGTGCTCTGTTCTGTATCCATAACTGTGTCTACTGACAAATACTCTGTTATTTCTCCTGCTACTTCGCTTAATATATCTGAATTAATTTTGTTAACACTCTCATTTTTTGGTGCAAGAATCGCCCTTTCACATAACCATTTGTCTTCATGCATGTTGTTCATTAAATCTGAATAAACGCTCGCAATTAATTCGAAATGACTCTGTACAAATATCTCTCGTCAATTTTACGCAGCCCTCAGCATCCATTTCCAACCGCTCATCGCCAATTTTTAATAATGTGTCAGCATAGTTTCCAGCATTGATATCACTATACAAATGCACTCTCATATTCGTAGTGAAACTGAATTTTGTCGCCTTGTTCCATAAAATAGACGACTTGAGGCATGCTTTAATTTCATCTGCAGGTGTGCGGTTTTGAATGACAGGTAAAGTTTGGCGAAAGTTACCAGCCAGAAAAACCACCATTCCTCCCATTACATCGGTATTGCTGCGCAAATCCTGGAGCGTTCGATTTAGTGCTTCTACAGCTTTTTTATGCGACATTGTACTTTCGTCCCACACTAAAAGTTTGCATTGTCGTAGCATTATACCTCGTGCACTATTTTTGCTAAAGTTGCAGATCGGCGATTCTTCCTGGGCTAGATTTAGAGGGAGTTTTAAAACAGAATGTGCAGTGCGGCCCCCGCTTAGCAGCGTGGCGGCTATACCGGAGGAAGCTACGGCCACAGCAATGTTTTTATCTTTCCGTACTTGCACTAATAATAAATTTAACAAAAATGTCTTCCCAGTTCCACCAGGGGCATCTAAAAAGAAAAGTGCACCATTTCCAGATTCAATTTGTCCTAATACTTTGTCAAAAACTCGTTTTTGTTCGGGAAGCAAGCGGGGTACGAATTCGGTTACTTGCTGCTGGAAAGCTGGTATATCGTAGTTTGTTTCACGTATAATTTCATCACTTAGTTCATTTTCGGTTGTTCGCTGAGGGCTTATCATTCCAAAGTCGCTTAACTTTTTGCCTACTATTGCCATTACTTTATCTTCAATGTTTCCAAGTGCTTCATTATAAATGTGTTAATTGTATGTCATGTTCGCGTGTATCTGCTGTAACCTTCGCAAAATATGTTTCGCCATTTACTCTTTATATTTGTCCCACAATTCATGTGCATTAGATAGCCCGCAAGATTATATGAGAGTTGCATAAAGATCCCTAATTTTGGATGGTAACTGGCACTGCACAGCTTCCTCCATGGTTTCATCCCAATGATTATCGTTTTCTAAAAGATGCAGAGCTTCACATGCTTCTCTATAAATTGCGCATTCCTGACCGTTGACAGTTTTAAGGTCTTGATATCCTGTGGGACCCCGAACATGGTGCAGCAGCAATTGTAAACAGAAACATTCAAAATTAGTTACATGGACGGTATACACACGACCAAGGGCATCTGATGATTTTACACCGGAGCAATTTGCAACAGGCGCGCCTTGAATATGGCGTTTCCACTCCTTCCTAGATGTGTTCCAAGTATAATAGCGGGGGACTTCAGAATATAACGACGTTTTCGCAAAGGGGTCGGTTTGACAAAGTTGAAAGAAGGCTGTTAGTATAGTTTTTGGCAGTGATGCAATTCTTTCTTGGAAATTTATTTCGGTGAAATATACACGCTCTCTATTTTCTAAGTGCACAGCAAGGTGAGTAACTGTTGGGTGCCTTTCGTGTAAAGGGAAGCCAAGGAGACACCACGCTGCCTCGTTACTACCTACTTACTTTATTAACGGGATTTGCCTCACCTTCACTCCTGAGATTAAATATTGCTTGGTCGTTTCCTTTATTTATGTACTTACAGATATACTTGATTGCGCGGACAAAGCTACATGCTTCTACATTAATGTGGGCATTTAACATTTTACATAAAATGGGCGAATACGGGACAATCCAGCTGTTATCTAAGGTTTCGAACGCTCCAGAGCGAGATTTGGTTGTAACTTTCCTGCCACCATCTTCGGGAGCTCTGCGTCTGTATAAAGGGTAGCCATTGTCATTGGGCACTGTTTCTTTTAATAGCTGTTTATGGAATTTCTTTGTACATTTTCCTTCTTTCATACATGGCGATATTAAATTTTGTGCTCCACATGGACTGTGAATCATATTTTGGACGATGTTATCATACAATTCTTTATCTTGCTCAGAATCCGAAATCTCGACGCTTATTATGTCGTCTATTTGGTTGGGCCGCAACTCCTCTTTAAGCCATATTAGAATGTGGGCATGCGGTAATCCTCTTTTTTGCCATTCAATTGAATACGTGAAGCACTGCACCTCCGAAAATTTTCCCTTTGTTAATTACATACATTAATTTTTGTACTTTTAATCTAAATACTCTAGCAACTAAATCGTGTCTGTCAGTACTTTTTTGGCCCGGCATTAGCTCCTCGGTTATTTCTTTCCATGTGGGATTGCAAGTAAAATTAACAAAAAAGATCAGGTCTTCCGTAAGTTCGTACATAGGCGAATGCGTCTTGTATGTACTCATGTAGGTAGCGGGGACTGTTAACGAATGATGAGTACAGAATTACCATTTTACCTAAATCTCTGGGGTTTACATTGGCGTCGCTAGAAACTGCATCTTATAAATGTATATAATTCTCAACGCACAGCTTTTTTTGATTTATAGATATATAACGGAGACGTTCACTTTCTACCTTCACATACATGTCTACCAAAAATTGATGAAATAATTGTCTACACCGGGCTAAGAGGTTAAAATAATTTACTCGCAACATCATATGATACGCATAAAAATCCATACATGATAATTTTTTGTTCGGAGTAGGCTCCTTTGTGACCGGGTTAATGAGTGGAATTTGAAAATGATAACCCTCTTGTCCTTTGCAATAAATCAATGGGTATTGCAGAGCATCATAAAACTTGTGTGTATCGGCTACCCGTTGCAACGTATCATCACGTACTCGCAAGACAATGCCTCGTGAAGAAATTTGATCACCACTAATTACGGCTGCTATTTCGGTTATGAAAGGTGCATTGTAGCGCCTTTTATGCTCTTCTGGAGGGGTCCGATCTGCGTGATTGACGACTTTATAATCCTCTTCAGGTAGGTTTTGTAAAGCAGTTTTAAAAGTTTTGACTTCAATGTTACGTTCATGCAAGAATCTTTGAATTTTGAACACTGTGTCTCTCTCAACTCCCTGGATAAATTGGCAGCGACTGTCTACCTCAATTTCTTCGTCACCCATAAAATATACTTCTAAAAATTTATGCTGTTCGTTTTCAGCTGGAAAAAAGTGAACCTATTCTATGATAAATTTGCCCTTGCACCGTAAATGTAGGCGAAAATCCCGGCATTATTATTTCCCGGTCAACTCCGAAGGACGTCATTTGAAAGCATGAGTTATATTTCCGGATCCTAATGATTTCTTATATTTACGCGAACACTACACATTGATTAAAACTATTTTTACGGATTTTATCGCGTTTATTTTACTATTATTTTTAATTCCCGACGTTTCGGGCGCTTTCCAGCACCCATGGTCACGGGGGACTGAGATGACTGACGTCCCGATGTCATTGTTAAACCAGGAGTAACTTCAACTTTTTTTAATTATTGTTTATGATCCGATCTATGCAAAATGAACTGACTATGTCCTGAGGTCTTGCAGTGGTATGCTTGGGTTTAGTTTTAATTTTATTGATTATAGGATCCCAAGCAGGTGGTAGTACCCAGCCTCCTTCTCTATTGAAATTAGGATGTTTTTTTAATTTCAATAGCCTCACGTATCATCCTTGGTGGGAAACATATAACGGGAATTATAACTATTGAAATTAGGATGTTTTTTAATTTCAATAGCCTCACGTATCATCCTTGGTGGGAAACATATAACGGGAATTATATGTTTTTCCGCTGAAAAAAGTATATGTCCTATGTCACTCTACAGCCACCGAACTATCCCCATACAAAAATCACGCCATGCCGACGCTCTGTTGCAACGTGAAAGAAGGACAAACTTTTGCAACATGTTCTATTTTCCCACGGGAATGAGATGTTTTTCCGCGGAAAAAAGTAACCTATGTCACTCTACAGCCACTGAACTATCCCCATACAAAAATCATGCCATGCCGATGCTCGGTTGCGACGTGAAAGAAGGACAAACTTTTGCAACATGTTCTATTTTCCCACGGGAATGAGATGTTTTTCCGCGGAAAAAAGTAACCTATGTCACTCTACAGCCACCGAACTATCCCCATACAAAAATCATGCCATGCCGACGCTCTGTTGCGACGTGAAAGAAGGACAAACTTTTGCAACATGTTCTATTTTCCCACGGGAATGAGATGTTTTTCCGCGGAAAAAAGTAACCTATGTCACTCTACAGCCACTGAACTATCCCCATACAAAAAATCATGCCATGCCGACGCTCTGTTGCGACGTGAAAGAAGGACAAACAAAGAAACAAACAAACTAACACACTTTCGCATTTATAATATTATTAGTATGGATATAATAGAATGCTGTTTATTCAATATAGATTACAAACAATTCCTATTGAATGTTAATATGATTACTATCTACTAGTACACGGGCATATCCAGCTCTAACTAAAGATAAAGGAAATACCTATAATCGACGTACTTAATATTACAATGTTCACCATTTATTTCACATTTTCAGCCACATCTCCTTATTTTGTTTTTGGAATGATGACAAAGCGGAAGGCCTTGTCATCAGACCAAAAATAAAAATTTAGGATATATTTCGAAATTTATGACCCGTACTTTCGTTTTTGTTTGTTTAGGTATTTAACTCAAAATTAAAATGAGTGTGATGACTCATGATTCGGGTCGTGAGGCTGTTCACTCAGGCAATAAGCAGACTGGCGGTCCGCGGCGCACCGACACTCTTGGTAGGGTTACCAGACGTACTTTATTTTAAAGGTGTTCTCTATTTGACATATAAAAATTGATCTTGTCACCTTTTTATATAGAATAAGGATAGCGAACGAGTACACAGTCCACCTGATGGAAATTAGATGCTGTAGCCCACAGACATCTAAATCTATCCTAGATTAAAAATATTTCCCCGTTTGATCCGACCCATTCCCGCTACAACTGTAATATAGCTGCAGTATAGCTATACCACGTAGTGAAGAATCAATTTGAAATATTTAATGGAGGAAAAGGCAATGTCGCGCGTATTCGACATTCCCTCTGCTAGTTGAGGTAAAGTTGAGTTGCGTATTAACCATAACATTGTCATGTTTAACTATAAAAGCATTCTCTATTTTTATCCTATGCCCTTTACTCAATTTTATCAAGTCCATTAAAACATAAGACAGGATCTGGCAACCCTAACTCATGGACATTATTAATATTATTAGTTATTCACTTTAACCTTAACTTACCTGTTTATGGTCACAATGACTTACTGTGCCAATTGATAATAATGGAATCTATACTATTTTATTCCTATTGTTATGAAAATAAAGATTATTTTCATAACATATACTTTGGTGAATATACAAATGTGTGACGGCGTAGTTCTATACTTTCATTAGGGGTCGCAGACGACTGCTGACCGTGAGGTACCAGGTTCGAATTTCGGGTCGGGCCAAAATAACTTATTGGGTTTTCTGTCGAAAAATTCTCAGTAGCAGCTCGGAATCGAGAAATTGTCGCCGTTTCACTGCGCCTCGGAAAGCACGTAAAGGCGTTCCTCCTGCGCCTGATCTCTCCGGCCGTGTTGCATTGCCGTTCCACCAGACTATGAGAGTAAGAGAACAGAGCGTGCACCTGTGCTTGTGCACACACTCGGGCTCTATAATCCTGTTCTGAGCAGATGGCTATTCTCCGTTCAGACTGGTTACCGTGACCAAAATACGGTTTGGAGGACATTAGATTGGGGGGACGTTTATAAATTTTTCGTTCTGGTGACTTCAGCTTTAATCGCCAGGTTTAAATTTAGACTTCAATCCTGTGTAATAGGCAATCGTTATTAGATATGACGACTATTTCGTAGTTGGTCGAATTACCGCCTCAAATTTAAAAGGTTACGGTAATTAATTTCAAACCATAATTTATTTATCTTAAGACTTAGAGTAAATTATTAAACTTGGAAATATAATTGTTACCAGACGTCACAACACATCTAATACGTCCGTTTTTTTATAGCATAAGGATGATAAACGAATGGTAAGTGGTAAGTGGATTTTGTGGTACGTATACACGTACATCTATCCTCAATTAAGAATCAAAATGCATATTCATTGTCACCCGTGAGAACTAAGAAGGAATGCCTCGTTTCCAATAAAGTGTCCAATTTTTTATACTCTTCATACGAACGCAACAGCGTTAAGCTGCTATCTTAAGCTGGTATTCTGTGAAGTCCCGCCCTGGTCGAGCCAACATATTCGTGCTTCAACCATAATATAGTTGCAGCGTGGCTCTACCACGTACACTAACCAAAAAACAATGGAAAATAATTGAATAAAACTAAATTTACGGATTTTATCGCATTTATTTTATTACTTTTACTTATTTTTAATTCCTGACGTTTCTAAGCATATCACTGCAAGACTTCATGATACTATAAGCTCGTTTTGCGTAAATCGGACCAAAAAATTAATATTCAAAAACTGAAGGTAGCCGGACTAACTATGACATTGGGACGTCAAACATCTCAGTCCCCCCCGTGACCATGGGTGCTGTGACCTGAAACGTCGGGAATTAAGAATAAGTAAAAGTAATAAAATAAACGCGATAAAATCCGTAAATTTAGTTTTATTCAATGTGTAGTGTTCATGTAAATTTAAGAAATCACAATGGAAAATAAACTGAATAGCCTACAAGGAACTGCCTGTTTAATGGCAACTATAGCAGTACAAACCTTGAAAAATGTAGCTCGAAAGCTCAAATACAGCAGCATTTATCTAAAGTATATTTCCATAAATAAATACGATCGGGAAACACCTCAGCAAGTCGCATTAACCTTATGACATCATCATCGGAAGCATCGACTTAGTGAATATGATTGACGTGTAATGTCAAAAACTTATCAAAGTCATGTCGGATTTCGATAAGATTGTTTTGTTAGCAGTTTTTCTTCAACGTCGATATAGTTTGAAATATGTCGAGATATGGCGAATGCGACGGATTCTTGCTTAAGTCCTTTCCGTGATATGCCTGCGTTATATCAACGAAACGACAGATCTGAACACGTGTTGCGATGGTTTTGTTTTATTGTATACCAGCCACCGCACTGGTTTAGCATCCATCCATCCAATCAATACCGCCTGTAGGAGTCCCCTGCTGCATAAAGGCCTCACCCATAGATTGCCTTACAGAGGGGATTTTGCCACAGTTACACACCTGGCGAGCGAGTTGAGCCGCAGTTTTTATTGGTTTGAGTTGTTATCAGCAAGATGCTGCCCGTCACCTGTTTCAACTTCAGTCCGTCGCCTCTCGCTGCAGCTGAAAATTTAAAAGCAAAGAGGTCTCTTTTCTAATAGGATTAGTGTGAAGAACAAGCTCACAGTCTACCTGACGTTACGTGGATGCTGTGGTAGGCCACCTACATCAATCCTCAATTAAAAATCTAAATGTAGGATGCGTTGCGGGTGACCCCAGCGGACCAGATGGAATGCTTCTTTATCAATAAAAAGTGTTTACGATTCTATATACTCAAAAATGGGTTTAAATTAAATAAACTAAACTTTACAAATAAAACCTAATTATTCTGTTCATTTGATCTCTACAAATTTCTTATCCATTAGCAGATGTATATGATAATAGTTCGGTTAATGATTGAGGGTTTTGACCCAAGACATTGGTATTGCTCTGACTTTATACCTAACCTTTACTTACGTTTTGCATCATAATAGCGAGTGTGCGAGACTGCTTTCAACTAGTGATCTGTGCCTTCCACTTGTAAATTATCAATAATTTATTGCTTTCCAATGTCTAATAATGTTCTCCAGGCCGAGCTTCAATCGCAGCAGCCAGTCCCATAGGAGATAAGATAAGATAAGATAAGATAAGATAATCATTTATTGTCATAACTGTGTACATGAGGTCTTACAAATACAGAGTATAGTTACAACAGTTTGTCCATTTCGGACGTACAATATAATAAAAAATAAAATAAAGCACTACAATAAATCAATAATTACTTCCAAAAAATTCATCTAAATTATAAAAACATTTTGATAATAACCATTCTTTTAACTTTTTTTAAATCTTGGGCTCTCTAACGATTTAATGTATCTAGGTAAATGGTTAAAGATTCTGATTCCGCTTATTAATGTACTTTTACTATAAATTTAACTAGATGATTTAACAATGCACACATCAAAAACGTGTTGAGTTCGTAAGTTCTTTTTTGATTCATTTTTAATATAAAATGTTGTTGGTTATCTTTGACAAACACAGAAGAATCTATAAATACATTTCTTAAAGAGTCATATTGATTAATGTTATACATAATTCTTAAGCACTTTTTTTGCAAAACAAATGTGTACTGAATGTCAACAGAATTGCCCCAGAATATAATTCCATATGTCAGAAGTGGATAGACATGACCATAGTAATAATTTTTTTGCTACATCTCTAGATGCTACATTTTTCAATATTGATATGGCGTAACAACTGCTTGAAATCCTACTGTTTATTTTCTGAACATGTGATTTCCAGTTCAAATTACTATCAATGTTGATACCCAGAAATATCATGTCATGCACTTTCTCAATTTTTTCACCGTCGATTATAATATTTAATTTAATTGGAGCTTTTCTATAATTCCTAAATTCTATTAGTTTTGTTTTTCCCAAATTTACTTTTAAATTAATTGAAGTTAGCCAGTTCAATACCGTGTTTAGTGTGTTATAAATTTCATTCACAAAATTTGCATCATCTAGTTTATCTCTTGATAAGAATATTGTAGCATCATCAGCATACATTACACATAGATGATTGATCATTAATGGAAGCTTGTTTATGTAAATTAAAAAGAGAGACTAACATCTGCGCACGGCAGGATTACAGTGCCCAAGTGTATGCGCAAGCACACGTGCACTCGACATTCTCTCACTCGCATAGTTCGATGGGACGGTAACCCGATACGACCGGAGAGAGATCAGGTGCAGGTCCAACACCACCAACACCTTTACGTGATTTGCTAGGCAAGGGGGTGAAACACTGCCAACACTTCGGCCTGTTACTGAGAAATTCGAATGTGGGATCTTATGATCAGCCAGCGCGATCTTATGATCAGCCAGCGCGTTTACGATTACTATACCAATGAGGCAGTCAAATTCAATGTCTACAATAAACTGAAGTCGATTCTTAGTCAGTCTTCATCTATAGGCACGTAATTATATAACAGTTCTACGGTTGCTACGTTACATTACGAAGTACCCTTAAGCCGCGTATGCGTAGGCATTTCCTCGTGAAAACAATACAGTGTACCGAGACAGGAAAAAATAACAAGGCATAAAATAATTAGAAATACAATTACGTATTGAATATATTGATGGTAGCGGGAGCAGCCCGTAACGTAGAACTTTGGAATCTTTTTATGAAGATAGTCTTAGGGTAGTCATTACGGTGATTTTTTCTCATTAGTGTCTCCCTCTTCATCCAGAAATAGGCAGTCAGAGGCTTCATAACACAGTATATTGTGATATAAATACATACAGAGTTCAATGAAACTTCTTCCAGTTATCTATAAAATACATTTAGTAAAGTGTGCGC
Organism: Parnassius apollo; assembly: GCA_907164705.1. Lineage (NCBI taxonomy): Eukaryota > Metazoa > Arthropoda > Insecta > Lepidoptera > Papilionidae > Parnassius > Parnassius apollo. The sequence goes on from CAJQZP010001228.1 coordinate 2,300,491, forward strand.
CTTTAATTTAATTCCTCACTCTGCTTTCCACCTTCGGACAACCAGACGCTCAGAGAACCTCCACCATTTTGCTGTCGAATTATCACGCAAACGAACTAAATGGTTTTATTCATCGTTCCGCATGCGTACAGCAAAAATTCCCGGGCATCTCTTTGTCTTTCAGAAATAGAAACGGAAACAGATTTTTTTATATAATAGTAAATAATACTTATTGAAAGTGAAGCTCTTGCTTAACTTCCCACTGGCTCGGACAGTAAGCTTACAATCATAATATTATTTCATTTTAAACAATTATCAACACACAACAAATTAGAAGTAGCTGGGTAGCGATCACCTCATTCCGAGAGGTTAAAATCATCCATAAATTTCTTAATGTTATAATAACTTAATAAATTTATAAAAACTTTGTTTAATGAATTTTTTGAACTTTGATGAGGTAAAATTTTGTATAATTCTGGAATTCTATTGTAAGTCATATTCGTCGCCCCAAGAATGTATTGCTGACTCGGTGGAGTTGAATAATATATAAATACTATATATTATTCAACTCCACCGAGTATAATAAATACTGCTTAGCTTGTGTCTGTCTCTAGTATTTATAGAATTAATATACTTTTTTTAAACCACTTTTATTTTTGTGTACGTTCATTATATTTTTACAAATGTATTGAGAGCCAAAGTTAATACAATAGTTTTCTTAATTTTCGCCTGAGCGCCTCTTTTAGGTTTTAAACCATAGATTGTTCTTATGTCAAACAAATATAATTTCAGTGTTAGTCGCGTATTTCCATAGCAAAATGCCATTCTACATAATGCTTTGGAAATAGCTAAAGTAAACTAGACTTGCTGTTTAACACTGGTAAGATTTCAAACCTTTCTTGCTAACTAGCAAGCAGCACGTGTGCATTTAAGGCCGGCCGCATGCAAACAGAATTTCGTTTCGGGATTACGTTTGGGAACACCGAACGTATGTTTTTATGTCGGCCACATACATTCGAAATTCCGTTTATTCGCAAAAATTTTAACGGATAACTACTGTACGTATGTGATAGGAATCCCGAATGTGAATTCCGAAACGGAACCTGGATACGGAATTATGTATGTATGAAGCTGGCCTAAGACTGCTTGCTAGTTTTGATGTATGGGGGCCCCATATGAAGCTTTGCGTCTAGTGTGATTCCACGAAAAATGGTGGTATTGACAAGACTCAGGTCTCCCACTTAAAATGTTGATGTTTGACATTTGGAGTTATGCATTTCCAACCGATTACAATGTGGGTGAAAATATTCAAGACAAGAGATCACAAGCTCTTGTTAAGTGAAGTCAGTACACTTTGTCATCTTCCACTGCACCACCGCTTGCCACCGGGAGGAGCAGTGGTCTCGCTTTGAATAGTTAAAAAGTTAAATTCAAGCATCATTCGTCAAGCCGTTATTTGTTACAGCAAATAATTGCTCGAGTCTCTCTCTACCTAAGTAATATTTGTTTCTTAATGTAAACTATTGAAGTTACTTTCGGCGACCCACTTTGATATTTTTTTGTTTACAATACATAAAAACCAGCACAAAGTAACAATAGTTAACGTTTAAAAAAAACTATTGAATTTTAAATGATTCGTCTAATTCGTAAGAAATAAAATCGTCAAATTTACAGAAGCAATACTTACTATTAATTTAAAAGTTTCATTATTTACACCTATATAATAACTATATAGTTGCAAATTTTATATCTTGCGCTATAAAATGTAATTTAAACGAACTAGACAAGTAAAAATAAATTTTATTTAAAAGATTATATGTTTTTTGTTTAATCAACAGTAGACTGTGTCCGGCATGCGTTGCGAATTGCAATGCTCACAACATTGAAGTAATACAATTACTATTATTTATTATGTGAACAGACACCACAAACAAAATATAATTATGTTAAACAAATTAGGCGGATTTTGTAGTTCGTAGTACACATCGTCATCATCATCATCATTACAGTCCCTCACAAGTCTACTGCTGAAGATAGGCCTCTCATGAGGCAACCGCATCCATCGATTTCCTGCATACATAACATAACGCTACATAACGCATAACACATAGTACCGCAAACGGAACGTAAAAAGAAACGCTTTAGATATAATATAGATCATGTGCGTATTTCCCAATCACAGTGATAACGCGCTTTGCACATGCCTATAATACGTGACTTGTGTTTTTACAGAAGTAAAAATGGTCCGGGATTCATTTTTACGCTTATACATTTTGTATTTCGAATAATATATATTTTTACGAATACAAAAACTAACTTTAGGTAAGAATAACTAAAAGTTGACTTCAATAAACCTAAAATAATAAAAAAATCCACATTTTATAATCGGTGCTAAGCAATCGTGTTAGAAGAATCTAAGCCGCGGCGCGACGCGGCGGCTTCAGACTGTGAAATTATTTTATGTCGGCTTAAATTTGATAAAAGTTAGTTTCATCAGGAAAATCTCAATGTCACCTAAATAGTCACATTACAAGCTCCATCTCCTTAGCCTTGGTAATGGATTTTTTAGTAATCATGAAATATAACGTATTTAATTTAAAAAAATCATCTAAACCAGGTGTCACTCGGCGGAGATATTGCGTCACTGTTGCGTTTCTAATAGTCTCAGATGTAACTGGTACCTACTGCCTACCTACCCACAGCTAGCGATATCCACAGTACCTAAACATCTTTCTGCATCATTAGCGCCAGTTCGCGTCTTGAATTATAGATGTGAATAAACCTCGTTCAAGGTTGCACTGAGCATAAATTTTCCATGAGATCTGCGAATGATTTCTATACGGAAGATAAGCTCGTCAGATTATAGTGAGATAACGGATGAAATACCTTGTGCCGTACTCGTCGTAATCTCTCAGAGGTTATAAATTATTAAGTTCTTATAATGTATTCAATTATAAACGGAAGTGGAAAGATTGAAACGGCTTGATCGTTGGAAACAACTTAACGTCACAATTTATGCCCATTTATCGTAATTGTTCGAGAATAAACCAAATATTGGTTACTTTGATAACCGGCTAAGCAGACACTGTCCAATGTTTGAGGGACCATGAAACTCTACTAACTAGGTTATACCACGTAAATTTTCAACATCGTATCGAAATGCTACAGCTATATTATGGTTGTAGCACCAATGAATTTTGACTCTTAGTCGAAGGTAGATGTAGATGATGAGTCAAGCGCTTACCATCAGTTGGAATATCTGGTCGTTTGTAACCCTATTTATATAAAAAACGCACTCATTGAATACGTCATGTATGTGTTGTGTCAGGGTCGTGCCAAATAGAAGTCCGTAGTCTCTGCACAACCCTCTTGGCGCCGTGACGGGCGCAAGTGCTCCTATGCTACGATATGCTATGTTTTTTATTATTTATAACTGGATTTATTTTAGATAATTTTACATTCATTGTTATTTATTTACAGTAATACAATCATAATATTATAATGTAGGTACCAAAGGATTATGTCGTGCATATCTCTGTCTATTTGATCAGTTTTATGGAAAACAAAACGCACCCGAACAAAAACTACAGCACGCAGGATTTCGACCCTGGGGTACACGACACAACGAAACGTATAACGTACTGTTATTTATTCTGCGCCGAAACACATTCAAAGCAAACGCGTTTGTTTACATGGAACCGGTCGGCTGAGTCTAGGGTTGCCAGACGCCCTCTATTTTGAAAGACGTTTTCTAATTTAAATCCAAAAATTGATTTTGTCTGCTAATTTGAATTCTTTAACAGAGGTTAAGGCAATTGTGCGTATTAGACATTCCGACTGCTAGTTGAGGTCAAAGAGCTTGAAAATTGCTTTGAGGTGACTTGCGATGTTAAAGAGACTAACTACGTTATATTACCTAAGCATTAATATTTTTATTAATAAATGTTGCCACTGATACTATAACTAAATAAATAAAAATAATATATTACCTTTTATTTTCATTCTATGTCTTTTATTTAATGTTATCAAATCTAAATGTAATCTTAAAGATAAAACGGGAGCTGGCAACCCTAGAACGACGCACTTTAAAAACGGTCTGACCCTATAAACAGGTTTTCGTGAATTAGGCCCTTGTATGTCTGTCATTGGAAAAACCCTCGTATCCACTTGTACTCCCTGCATTGCACCCCATAGTAAATTATTTGTTTGGGAACTTTTAATAGAAGTTACAACGTACTTTTTAACGTGATAAAGCCATGCTGCTATATTATGGTTCTAGGATGAACGGATCGCCTCGACCAGGACAGGACTACGCTCTCATAGAATACCAGAGTGTAGAGAACCGGCGACCATTTAGACTAGAAACGAAACATTCTATCTTAGTCTCTATCTCAAGGGTGAACAGCGCATGTGCATTACGATTATTGAGGAAAATGTAGATGTCTACAGCCCAAAGCATCCACGTACCATCAGATTTGACTTTGTGCTCGTTTGTCACTATTATTATTTTAAAAAAAACGTAGATTTGATGGTTTCTGTTCCGTGAGAGAGAGATGTAGATGTCTATGGGCCGCAGCAACCACTTAGCATTAGGTGGACTGTGTGCACGTTTGTTACCCTATCCTATAAAAAAGGTGCGTTGTCACCCCTGAGGACTAAGATCGAACCACTCGTTACCAGTAAAAAGGGTCTCCCCTTCTCTAGACTCATCATGCAAATACAACAGCATTAAGCTGCTATTTTAAGCTGGTATTCTATAAGAGTGTGGTCATTCCCCGGTCGAGCCCACCCATTCGTCTTGCAGTCGTAATATAGCTGCAGCGAGACTCTACCGAGTATAAAACTACACTTACTATACTTAGGGGTGCCTCTCTGGATCATTCCTGAATTATAACATATTCAATAGAAAGAGAATTATTAGAATCAACAACAGTTGAAGTTATCGCGTGATATTCATACAAAAGAACATAAAGCTGAAAGAAAACCTCCCTCTTGTTTTATTTTCAAGTCGACTAAAAAGGATAGCTTACGATGGTCCCAACATTTGTTCCTGGCCACCTACATGTTCCTTTCGGATAATAATTTTTAAGCTTGTAAGAGTTCATCTAGACATACAAGCGTTCCTGAGCTGTAAAAACATGTATCTTGTGTAAGAAATACGAATATAAAGTCATCCCTTTCATTGCAGCTTACCAAAACCAATCCTGAACAATCTCTAAAGTCTCTTACTTATACGGTATGATAGTATGGGCCCATGGTATACCCATACTTAAGCTGCCACTATTCACGACCGAATTTTGGTTTTGGCGGGCAGTTTTAAAGGAGACTAGCCGTCTGCGCGGAACGACAATACGTGCAATTTTTATTGGCACTCTCATAGTCCGATGGGATGGGAATCCTACAAGTCCAAAGAGAGATCAGGCGCAGGGCCAACGGTTTTACGTATTTTTTGAGGCATCAAGGTGAGACACCGCCAACTTTCTGGCTTCGAGCTACTAATAAGAATTTTTTGTTCGATAAACCCAACAACTGATGTTGGCCTGACCTAGGACTCATGATCAGCAACCGCATTTTTACGACCTATAGGACAATGAGTTAGTCATTACGAGAACACGTGATTGTGTTTGTGGTACGAGGATGAGCGCGTGACTCGGAGAATGTTATCGCGGATTGAGCCCGGTAATATAAATAATCTATTTTCCTGATTTACGATGCGGTTTGCTTTGTGAATGCTTTGCGACACTATTCAACTAGAATTCTTTGCACTATTGCTTCTTACTGTGAACTGGATCATAAAACTAACTGAGGCCTTTGAGAACATTATGTGGGGTTTATTCGAAAAACGATAGAAATGTATCCTTGTAATATTAACGCATAGCGAATTTGATGATTTGTAATAGCTTAGAGAGGGTTATGCTCGGGGTTTCCCTGCGTGATAAACTCAGAGATGAGCATATATTCAGTAGAACCAGAGTGACCGACATAGCACAACGAATTAGTAAGCTTAAGAGGCAATGGGCCGGCCATATAGCTCGAAGAACCGATAACCGATGGGGAAGAAAGGTTCTCGATTGGCAGCCTCGCACCGGTAGGTGTAGTGGCGACCCCCCACTAGATAGTGTGACGACCTGGTAAGACATGCAGGAAGTCGATGGATGCAGGTGGCTCAGGACCGTGCTTTGTGGCGATCGTTGGGGGAGGCCTACGTTCAGCAGTGGACTTGTGGCTGTAATAATGATGATGTTGATGATGTCGCTTTCACAAGCGTCTTGCTTCAGTTTAACATGAATAGGATATAATAATTACGTGTTACACAATTTTAAGCAAAATTTAGTGAAATTATATTCTTTTGTGTCATAGAGGAAGAAACTGCCGTCTTAGATACAGGCTTAGCCTAGTTTATTTTTTATTTTATAGTAGCATATATTTAATAAAAATCATGAAAGCAATCGCTCAGATCGGCCGCCGCCATCATACCGCTACCAAACGGCGGAGAATAACTTGTGACGTCATGTCATAATTTATACATTCATTGAGAAGCATAATACAAATAGAAGGGTATAATTAAAAACTTTTTAAGGGTGACATCACTTATACACTGTGATGTTTGTTAAACCGTCTTAGTATACAGCACGGCAAATATGGGCCATGCCTTGTGAGGGATGCCTTATGAGACAATTCTCGGGGAGGCTTTTTTATAGGATATATATATATATATATATATATATATATATATATATATATATATATATATATATATATACATATAGCTTATTAGAGATGTAATAATTAATGATGATGTTGACACAATATGGCACTGTTTATTGCTCGATTTAGACTGATCCAACAAAGCCATCGTAAGGGCGTCTCTACGCGGCGTAATACGCCAGACGAATGGACCGGCTCGACTGGGGTGGAATCACGCTCTCACAGAATACCAGCGTAAAATAGGAACTTAATGCTGCTGTTTTTGGTATGGTGAGTGAAGAGAACCGGATAAACTATATACTAGATACGAGGCTTTCATCTTAGTTTTTTCTATAAGTATATAGGACTAGCTGTACCTGAAACTTCGTTCGCGTGGAATTAGTATTTTTGTTTTGATATTGATCATAATTTACTTGTACTTTTTAATGGCACCAAGGTCTACAAAATCTGAAACAAAACATTCAGTTAGTTATTAAGGCAAAATAACGAACGAACAAATAGACGGGTCCATAAACGAACTAATGGATGGACTCACGAACGAGCCAAGAAAATAATTAGGCAAATTATACGCTTGTATTTCATATTGTAAATAAACAACAAAATGGCCGCAATAACGTATTCCACAATTTGTTCCCTAATTTCTCTAGCTAATACTTGGTTCCCAACAGGCAGACCGCCGTAAATATGCAAGCTTCATCAACAATTATTAGTGCTGTCGTATGCGTCGCGATATTGCTGTTAATATTAATATTTAAAATCTTTGAAAAGAAAACTACAATCCAATGCTCAATTAAAATTAAGTATCGAATTACATTAACAAAATGAATAAATTTAGGTATCTATAAAATATCTCATCCTGCAAACCAATGAAAAATAAAACTAAAATCAACCGAAAATAGCCTTTTGACCTTTGAGTGATAGGTGTGACCGAGCCCAAAATCAGTTGGGCTTTCTGTGAAGAGCTTCTCAGTAGCAGCCCGGAGTCTGAACTTCAGGGGTGTTTCATCCCCGTGACCGAGGAAGCACGTAAAGCCGTTGGTTTTGAGACCGATATCTCTATATTTTTGTCGGATTACCTTCACATCGGATTATGAGAGTTAGGGAATAAAAAGTGCACCTGTGATTGCGCACGCACTCTTGATCCATAATCCTGCCCTGCGTCACTAAAGGAGGGCGAAATTATGTTATTCCTTTGATACTTACGTACGTATTATAGAAAACTATTACTCTTCTGCTTCACACCTCCGGAGTAGTGCCACCATGGAGGACCGAATTGAAGAGCTTCTGAAGGACTTCAAGCACCGGTGTTCCACCCGCTTTCAGAAGCTCCGCTGTAATTCCATCCTCGCCTGGGGCCCTGCCGTTTTTAAGGAGCATAAGTGCAGTGGTCTTGTTCTTTAAGAAAGGCGACAATGCTCTCTTCAAGAACTACAGACCGATTTCCCTTCTGAGCCGCGTCTACGTGCTGTTTTCAAGAGTCGTTACGAATCATCTCGCACGCAGACTCGACGACTTCTAGCCTCCTGAACAAGCCGGTTTCCGAAAAGGCTTCAGTACCATAGACCACATACATATCCTGCGGCAGATTGTACAGAAGACCGAAGAGTACAATCTGCCCCTTTGCCTGGCATATGTGGACTATGAGAAAGCCTTTGATTCCGTCGAAATTTGGGCGGTGCTACAGTCCCTTCAGCAGTGCCAAGTTGACTGTCGGTATATCGAAGTGCTGAAGTGTTTGTACAGTAGGGCTACGATGGCTATCCGAGTACAGAATCAGAGTTCGAAACCTATCCAACTGCAGAGAGGTGTAAGACAGGGTGACTTTATGTCCCCGAAACTCTTCACCGCTGCATTGGAAGACGTTATCAAGCTACTGGACTGGAAAGGATACTATTCTATTTTCCGATGATATAGTCCTTATGGCAGAATCGCTGCAGGACCTAAGCACTATGCTCAATGACCTCAATGGTGTCTCCCAACGGATAGTTCTTAAGATAAACATGGACAAAACAAAGATCACGTCTAATGTCCATGTCACACCTATGCCGGTAGTTGTTGGGAGCACTCAGCTCGAAGTTGTTGACGAGTACGTTTACCTGGGACAAATAGTCCGATTAGGTAAGTCCAACTTCGACCGAGAGGTCAATCGACGGATTCAACTCGGCTGGGCAGCGTTCGGGAAATTACGACACATCTTCTCGTCAGATATACCTCAATCTCTGAAAACTAGATTGTACAACTAGTGCGTGTTGCCAGTGATGACTTACGGATCTGAGACGTGGTCCTTCACTGCTGGCCGTATGAGGACGCTCAAGGTCACTCAGCGAGCTATGGAGAGAGCTATGCTCGGAATTTCTCTGCGTGATAGACTCAGAAACGTGGATATCCGCAGTAAAACCAGAGTGACCGACATAGCCCAACGGATTAGTAAGATGAAGTGGCAATGGGCCGGCCATATAGCTCGAATAACCGATAACCGATGGAGAAGAAAGGTTCTCGAGTGGCAGCCTCGTGCCGTTAGGCGTAGTGTAGGGCGACCCCCACTAGATGGAGTGACGACCTGGTAAGATATGCAGGAAGTCGATGGATGCAGGTGGCTCAGGACCGTGTTTTGTGACATTAATTGGGGGAGGCCTATGTTCACTAGTGGACTTGTGAAGAGCTGTAATGATGATGATTACTCTTTACAGAAAGGTTCGTACATAATATTTCAATGCCCTGCTTATTTTTTTTAATTTTTTTTTGGCAACAAACAGTCTTATACAAAGAAAATAAAATACAAAAAAAAACTTATATATTAGAAATTGACCTACAGTGCCGAAAACTTAAACACAATTTAAAAGAAAGTTACATGCTGACACTACATAGTGACTAACATAACAAAAAAGAAACTAAGTACGTAAACATAATTAAAATTAGAATATCAATGAATAAAACTATTATTTACGGATTTTATCGCGTTTAATTACTTTAATTTATTTTTATTATTATCCCGACGTTTCGGGTGCTTTACAGCACCCATGGTCACGGGGGGGGGACTGAGATGTTTGACGTCCCAATGTCATAGTTAGTCCGGCTACCTTCAGTTTTTTTAATATTAATTTTTGGTCCGATTTACGCAAAACGAGCTTATAGTATCATGAACTCTTGCAGTGGTATGCTTGGGTTTTGGTTTAATTTTGTTAATTATAGGATCCCAAGCAGATGGTAGCACCCAACTATCTTCTCTATTGAAATTTGGATGTTTTTTAATTCCAATAGCCTCGCGTATCATCCTTGGTAGGAATCGGTGTTCTTTTGCGAGAATTTGTGGTTTATCAAATCTAATGTAATGGTGGGGACGATCTTGAACATGTTCGCAGACTGCAGACTTCCCGGAGCGTCTTTGCTTCACATCAGCTATATGTTCCTTCACGCGGGTTTTTATAGATCTCTTTGTTTGACCTATGTAAGAGAGACCACATTCACAATCTAGCTTGTACACACCTGCATCTTGTAGAGGAATATTACATTTGATGGATGGTAAAAATTGACTAATCTTCTTCAGCGGCTTGTAGTATGTCGTAATGGACGCTCGCTTCAAGATGTAGCCAATCTTGTCCGTGACTCCTCTGACATATGGTAGTAGAGCAGGCGCGCGCTCGACTGTGGCCGGCTTCACTCGTTCACTGTGACGTAGGCGCGGGACTTGAAGCTTGTTGTCTTGCAATACTTGCTTGACGTGCTGAAGCTCCGCGGCCAGATGTTTTCTGTCACAGATCCCTCGTGCTCTCTGAAACAAAGATTTACCCACGGTAGCTAACTGTGAAGGATGATGGTGAGATTCACCATTTAGATATCGGTTTGTATGGGTCTTTTTCCTATACATTAATAATAATATTAAAAAAACTGAAGGTAGCGGGACTAACTATGACATTGGGACGTCAAACATCTCAGTCCCCCCCCCCCCGTGACCATGGGCGCTGTAAAGCACCCGAAACGTCGGGATAATAATAAAAATAAATTAAAGTAATTAAACGCGATAAAATCCGTAAATAATAGTTTTATTCAATGTGTAGTGTTCGCGTAAATTTAAGAAATCATTATTAGAATATCAATTCAAAAAATGCAACTTACTAGCAAACCTTACTTAAATTAGTTTTTTATTTTCTGTTTTAAGGTATTGAGAGATGAATTAAAAAGGTCGATATTAGTAAATTGCTTATTATATATGTCAGTGGAACGGTATAAGAATGAATTACGAGTATATCTTTTATGTAACTGCGGAGGAACAAAAAGTGGTGTTTTACGTGAGGATCGCACCGGAAGACGAACACGAGCAATAAGTGATACCTTTGAGAGAAGTTAAGAAGAGTCAATTAAATTATTCAAAATTTTATATAAAAAGATTATATCAAACAATTTGCGTCTATCGCAAAGGGATAATAATTTATACCTACGCAAAGATTCATCATATGATTCGTTAGTAATATTATTACGATAGTTAAGTGACCTAAAGAATGTCTTTTGTACTCTTTCAATTCTATTCTTATGTATATAAAAACAGGGACTCCATACAGTACTACAAAAATCTAAGATTGACCGAACAAAGGAAAAGTATAGAGTTTTTAGCGTTATGGCTTTGTTAAAAGGTTTGCTAATCCTAAGAATAAATCCCAAGCTACGAAATGCATTGTTTAATATATAATCAACATGTAGATTGAATGACAATTTTGAATCCATTATTATACCCAGATCTCTAATACTATCTACTCTTTTAATAGTAGTATCATTCAAGCTATAATCAAATATTATATTGTTGACTTTACGTGTATAAGATATGAAATGGCATTTATCAATATTGAGATATAGTTGGTTAATAGTTGGCTTATATGGCTAGTCTCTGTTGAGATAGGTCGCCATCACCGAATTTCAGCCTAGCGCCTAGCCAGGGATGACTGATGGGTTATACTGGGAACAGTAAGAAAATTTAAAAAAATAAATAAAAGTATTCTGTTTTCAAATGACTTAACACATACATAAACACTCACGCCTGTCACCCAGAGGGGTAGGCAGAGACTACGGACTTCCATTTGGCACGATCCTGACACTCTTCTTTCACCTCCTCTACATCCATATATCTACACATACACGTTCGAAGGTTATGGATACTCCTAATCTGGCGTATTTTCAACATATCGCCAATTTGATCGATAAACCTTCGGCTAGGGCGTCCCTTCCCGACTTAACACCCACTTACCACTTAACACCTAAATACTCAAACACTGGAGTATTTAAAATTCTTTATTTATTAATCTTAGCAACTTAAAATATAAATATATTACAAATTTAAAATATAGGAAAATGTTATATTTAAAACCTTTAAGTATATTATATATCCGATGGTCGTAACATAACCTATTAATTCAGCGCTAACACCATCTAGTTGCCAATTGCAATAAAATCTTTGAAACCTATACACAAGTACATTGAAGTAATATGTACTTACGTACTAGAACAGTTATCTCAAACAAAAAATGTGCGCTACTCTGTGTTCGCGCAGTTGGTTTTTTTATCATAGAATAAACATAGGTAGAATGATCCGTAGGTAATAGTAGATTGTATTGTTAAATAGGTAAATTATATCGGAAAAAATATTTAAATTTTATCATTTATTTTGTATATTATATTTGGTTATTTAATATAATATTACATAATATTATATCACAATTACATTTTAATGATATTTTTATCGGAATATTTTAAAAGGTATCTATGTCAAATATAAAAAACATACTAAATGTATGTTTAACAAAACTTATTATCATAACATTTAAATTACAAATATATTTTTTTAAATTAGAATAAGAATCGTTCATAAATACTGGGCATGCGAGAGTTAAAAATGGACGAATTTATTCCACTTTGACCACAGAATAAATAATAGTACTACGTACTTTGACTTTGATGTGGAAACTTAAAAATAAAATAAAAGAATATTAAGCAGATTTAAACATGAAAAATTTAACCTAATTATAATAACTTATATATGTTTCTACAAAAAAAATGTGTATAATAATATATTCGTCCTATACTTAAGTACCCACAGAAATGTCGCATCTGAACATATTAATTTCATAATCTATATTCCATGACACGACATGGCGTCTTAGGAATAATTTGTTTTATTATTAATATATAATAATTTTTTTTATTAATTATGTATCTTATTAAGCGATGAAAAGTAATTCCTTGGTTTTTACTGACATTTCTTGAATTATTTGTGCAATATCTAAGTACACACGACGGGATATTTTTATCAAGAGATTTTTTTTTAAATCAACACAACACGTGACAACTCTATAAGCGCCAAGCGAGTGACTGACCAAAGTGCGGTGTATGCACCGCAGTTGAGTGGAACAGAGTAGCTGAATGCAGTGTCGCCTCTAGTACGTAGTACATAATAGCTCAATGCACAAGTATGACAACTTTAGTTTAGTTTAAGAATGTTTCCCCTTTTAGGGCGTAAATAGGGGCAAATTTTTGTAACGTTCTGAAATATGTATTATTTATAATTTCGTTTTCGAATTTCACCATCACCAAGCTATTATAACATTTTTTCAGGATATTTAATTTTTTTTATATTTTTAACAAGAGCGATGTTCGTAATAAAAATATCGCATATTGTAAGCAAGCGGATGCGATGTTCTCCCCGAATGAATCGGCCTGCATTGCAAAAGCATGCGCATTCAATTAATATGCACAATATGTTTATTCCGCTTATCTCATTATTTGCAATTTTGTATTAAAGTCATCATTTATTTCTACAGACCGTATTACATATAGTAATTGCACGCTATTGTTTGACGTAGATATTTCAACGTTACCCTATTTCTCGAAGGTCAAATAAAAGCTGTAACATCCTATTTCACCTCCTAAGGGGTTGAATTTTCCAATACCTTTTCTTAGTGGATATCTACGTCGAGACTTAGTGGATGCGAAAGGACATTGTTCGGCGTCCATACATTGTTGGCCTAAGAACCAACAGGGAGGTGAATTCACTTTTTTGTGTTTTAAACAATGTATATATTCTATTGAAACAATTCAAACTACGGACACGTCTGAGAATTCTAAATAAGTCAAAACACTTTCAGATTTTGATGTTATAATTAGGTCAATAGTGGAATAGAGACACACTGTAAAAATGGCCTTTTATAAGTTACAATTATTCAAATAGATTTAATAGATAAGTTACAATTATTTAAATACAATTATTTAAATACAATTATTTAATATTACAATTATTTAAATAGATCGGACACTTCATAATTTCGAAAACATTTTAAAAAGTAATTCCTTTCGTCTTATTTCCCGGTGTTACTATTTATTGGTTTAATTTGAAGTTTTTAATAGGCGAAGGTATTGTAGCTCATACAGTCAAGTATTTATGTAAGAGGTTAATATGGACACTGTCTTGTTTTGTTACATTAACGTTAAAATACTAAAAACACAGAGCTAAAAAAATGCAAACGAATTACACAGGGTGTGTGAGCCATGCGAGTGGCATTATTAATAGTATCAAATCTTAAATGTTGTCATCTCAATTCATCGACCGTCAGTGTGATGTTGCTCGTTTCACACAACGCTTTTAATCGCTTTATTCTGTTTGTAACAAAAAACCTTATTCATAGATCTAACACTAAGAAAACTTAGTGTTGTAGCCCTTGTCTGTATCAAACTACTATTAAATGCGCTGTCACAAAGACTTGGCTGTATGAACTACAACACCTTTGCCTATTAAAAACCTTAATTGAAACCAAAACATAATAACACCGGGGAATAAGACGGAAGTGAAGTACTTTTTAAAATGTTTTAGAAATTATGAAGTGTTTATTATGAAGTGAATTATTGCAATAATTGTAATGTAAGTTATAAAAAACACAAGTAATTACTGTAAAGGTTTTTTTTTAACAATGTCCTTTCTAGTTAATCGGGCATATAGTTTTGGAGATCTCATAATGAGTAAATAATTCAGTGGAATTTCGCTCATATACTTGTAAGTATATATAGATTACTTAAATAATAATAACGATTAGAATTTCCTTATCACGGGACTTTCCGAGCTTAAGCCCGCAAGAAGAATGTTCGCTTTAAATGTGGTTAAGTTTTACGATTAAGGCAAACTAGTCAAGTAGGCGTTCACCGCACTCCGCATAAACAAAATCGCGCGAAGCCCACGTTAATAATTTATTTCATATAGAAATCTGATAGTAGAAATCGAATAGAGTCGGGGTGATACAACAAACAATATTTCTTAAAACTTTTTAGTTAGAAGCCATTTCAACTTACAATATGCTTGTGTCTATATAGAAATTTATTAATTTAGAACACAGAAGTGAAAAAGAATCTTGATTTCGTCAACAGGTCTTTAATTAGCATAGTTTATATGCATTGTGTCAAAAAAGCACGTATGGCAATTCACAATGCTATGTTAGTCTTTACCTTAATGTATTGTAGTGAAAGCTAGGTGTGGCAGATGAAGAGCGAGAGTAGAATTAATGCTGAAGAAATGCGGTCATTAGGTATGTTAGGGCTGAATATGAATGACAGGGTGGAAAATTGTACTATAAACGAGTTGTTTACACTTTACTACAGGTCCAAGATTAAGAAAGAAATGCTTCGGTAGTGTGGTCATACAGAAAGAATGAAGCAGGAAAGAGTGACAAAGCAAATTTATGTTACAGTAGTCAACGGTGAAGTCGGCAAGCGACGTCCTAGACCAAGGTTTATCGACCAAATTGACGATATATTAAAGATTGGCCATACTAAGAGAACCCTTAACCGACGAGCATGATTGTACGCGTAGGTATAAGGATGTAAAGGAAGCGAGAGAGGTGTGTCGGGATTGTGCCAAATAGAAGTTACTAGTCTCTGCCTACCCCTCGAGGTGGCTTCAAAATATAGGTATAATGAAGATGCTTTCGCTTCGTATCTTGCAACAAGTTTAAATTTAAAATTTAAGCTTAAACGTAGATTGGTAAAAGGTGGCACGCTCCACAAAAAACAGTTCCAATTCGCATTTCAATTCACATTTGAATGAGCAACCAACTGTACACGTGATTTGAAAAACGCTATGTAATTCTAAGTAAAAGGTGACCTTGTACCTTATACAAGCAAATCAATTCAGTGTTCTTGCCGAATCGAAATAGCTGTTCATCCGAAAAAGGGTACAAAGTCCATCGGCTTACAGATCATATTCCACTATATATGTCAGAAAACATATACGGTTATAGAAGGGTTATAAAAAGTAACAATTCTCAGAAACATCTGATTCATTGATCCAATTGTATTATTTTAAATTAAGTTTATTGTTCGTTTTGTTACCGAGGCGCGCATAGAATAGCTCATAATAAAAACAAATGATTTATTTTCTCACCATGGTGGAGCCACGTGTTTAAGGCTGCCGAAAATCTAGTTCCCCGGTCAAACCTCAAACCTATTACGCGAGATATTAACTAAAGTGGACTGTATTTGCGATTGCTTCTATGCTTATGTAAAAGCGACTACTATAGCATGCGGTACAATGCACTCGCTCTTCCCTAAACTAAAACTATTACTTGCCAAATCGATGAAAGGAATCCTGCCTGATGGGGAGAACACAGAATTGGAGCGGTTAAATAATTATTAAATATTAATCAGGCAGTAAATTAAGGAATGTTGACTCACCGGGGTTCTTCTATCCTTTAGAGCACTATAGCGGCGATTTCCGGAACCTCCTCTGGACAGACACTCTGGGGCCCCAGGGGTGCGTCAGGAGAGAAGCGTTGTAGTTCAACGACGGCTGCGGCGGGAAGAAGCGCGCGAGTCGGTCGCGCGTGTCTTATATATCCTCGGGTCCGATGATTACGCGATGTTCTTGAATCGTCTTCTTTCCCCTCCCACCCCATCACCCCGATGTGTCGATAGGAGGGTACGAATGATATCGTTTGGGAAAGGGAATAATGATTCGGCAAGTTCCTACCGTCAAAAATAAAAACGCGAATGGTTTTCCGCGCAACCATCTCCCCCGCCCTTGAAGGATTTCCTTCAAAAAATAACTAAACAACTAGAGCTAAGATCAACTAACAAATAACTAACTAACGCTAAGATTACCTAAATTCAACTACAATTTTAATCTAGAAATCTAATTTAAATTATGGAAGAGGCAAGGGGTACAAACGGACAACAGGACGTAGGTAAGACCCAACCGTGGTCTTAACGCGAGCTATCCTAATTACTCCGTCGGAACCGGGAAAGACCTCCTCGACGATTCCTAACGGCCAGTGGAGAGGCGGCGTATTCTCCTTAGTGAGCACAACTACCGTTCCTACAGCTAAAGGCTCTGTCGCTGTGTTCCATTTTTGCCGAGACTGCAAAGTATGCAAGTATTCCATCTTCCATCGTTTCCAAAACGATTGCACTAACCGATCTAATAATTTGTGGCGTGCGGAAATGCTAAGTCTGTTCTCATCCATATCCGCGGCGGGCAGATACCTTAGAGGCGTTAAATTCAAAAAATGTGCTGGAGTTAGAGCCAGCGGTTCCGAGGGGTCACTAGATAACGTCCGACAAAGTGGGCGGCTATTCATTACGCATTCAATTTGAGCGAGCACCGTACTTAGCTCTTCGAAGGACAAAATTTGATCTCCTATTACTCGGTATAAGTGGCTCTTTAGACTTTTTAATATTAGTCTCCCAATTGCCCCCAAAATGACTCGCGGCTGGGACGTTCAGAGACCACTCAATGCGGTTCTCGGCTAGAATGTGAGCGAACTCCGAATTATAATACTTGCTAGCTAAGAGCTCATGTAGTTCCGATAGAATACGTTTTGCACCGACGTAGTTCGTACCGTTATCCGAATATAATTTACTTACAGGGCCTCTGCGGGATAGAAATCTTTTAAATGCACCCATAAAGCCTGCTGTGCTTAGATCACCCACGAGTTCTATATGCACTGCTCGAGTAGTTAGACATACGAAAATGCAGACGTAAGCCTTTGTGGATCTTATACCGCGCCCGCGAGTGAGCGTGACCTTAAACGGACCAGCAAAATCAGACCCGGTGTGCGTGAAGGGCTTTACTGATTGTATCACTCTGCAAGATCTAAGTTCCGCCATTTCCGGAAATGACGGCTTGGGGCGTGCCCGAAAGCAAGCTATACATCTGTGCACCCGATTGCGTATTAAACTACGTGCAGAAAGAATCCAATAATTCTGACGCAAGATCGACATCAATAAATCGGGGCCAGCGTGCGAGTTCAATTTATGATGATAATCGACTAATAAGTTCATGATATGGTCTTTACGCGGTAAAACTATAGGGTGCCGTTGGTCGAAACTCAATTGCGAGTTGGACAAGCGTCCACCTACCCTTACAATCCCATCCTGTAAAAATGGCTTAAGGCGTTGAAAGGCGCGACTACAAGCTCTATTCGATTGTAATCTTGTAATTTCTTCGGAGAAGTGCGCACGTTGAAGTTCACGTAATACTAGCGACTCGGCATAGTTGTAATCGGATGCTAAGATATACGAACGTCGCGGTAAAAGCTTCGCGAATCGACAAACGTAAATTACGATACGCAATAATTTCGACCAAGAGGACAAGCGGTTCGCCAGAGCAATAATTGGAGAAACCTCGCTCGAAACGCTCGCCACTAGAGCGTGTCTCCTCTCTTCCGGCGGTTGTGACACTGACGAAGGTTCGAAATCGGTTATTGGCCATTGTGAGGGATCCAAGTGAACCCAAGAAGGTCCGTGGAACCAAAGCGGGTGGTCCATTATTTGCATCGGGGTGAGTCCCCGGGATAGACAATCGGCAGGGTTTTCCTTACCGGACACGTGATAAAAGTTCCGCGTTTCTAACTCGTCTTGGATCTTGGCCACTCGGTTCGCGACAAACGTATCCCAACGGTGGGGTGAAGAATGAACCCAACATAAGGCGACGGTGGAGTCGGAAAAAGGCAAATATCCTTTCTATGTGAACTCTATCCCTACATGCGCCGATAACTGTGGTAATAAGCTTGGTGAGTACTAATATTGCGCAAAGCTCTAAGCGCGCCAGAGAGACAACCTTACGGGGGGAGACTCTCGACTTAGAACTAATGAGGCTAATCGAATTTCTACCATTATTCTGGACATGGAAATATACAACGCCCCCGTAAGCCCTCTCGCTGGCGTCTGCAAATCCAACGACCGTTATGCTGCTATTTCTATCGACATTTATATGATGCGGTATTTTAATTTCTCTTAGTAAAGGAAGTTCCTCTCTAAAACGCTGCCACAATCGAACAATGCTGTCAGGCGGCGAGTCATCCCAATTACATTCAAATAACCAAAGTTGTTTAATCAAAAGCTTAGCGTACAATACCACAGGAGCTACGAAACCCATGACGTCCCATAATCTGGCAACGCATGACAGTATTGTGCGCTTTGTGCATTTCTCTACGGGCGGATTTACCTTAAGGCTAAACACGTCGGACTCTGGTGACCAACACAGACCGAGCACCTTGTGTGTATCGGAATCGTCGAATTCCTTTATCGCCGAAAGACGGTGTGATAGTGGGATTGTATCTAAAACCGTACGCGAATTACTAGTCCACTTCACAAGATCGAATTGACCCGATTTCATGAGCCTTATGACTTCGGCGGTGGTTAGGGTGGCCTCCTCCACGCTATCGACCGAATACACAAAATCATCCATATATAATCCGCTCTCAATTGCCCTCTTAGCTTTAGGATAAGAGGGACCTTCATCGTGAGCGAGCTGTCTCACCGTGCGTAACGCATGAAATGGGCTCGACTTTAAACCAAAACAAACGCGGTTAAATTCAAACACCATTAGAGGTTCCTTTGGGTTGAAGCGATATAAAATGCGTTGGAATCTACGGTCGCATTCACGGACCCCTATGCAAAGAAACATTTGGCGAATATCGGCGGATAGTGCTATACTAAACAAACGAAAATTGACTATTATATGAAATAAACTGCCCTGTAAATTTTGCCCACTATAGAGGATATCGTTAAGCGACAGGTGAGTGCTAGTTTTAGCACTAGCGTCGAGCACTACACGTAATTTAGATGTAAGTTTGTCCTCTCTAATGACTCCGTGGTGTGGTATAAAATACGACGGTGTGTCTTCGTAGTTATCTAATTTCGAAGCCACAAGCGATATGTAACCTTCTCTTATATATTCGTTAATGACGCCGTCGTAAGCTTCCTTTAACTGGGGCGAAGCGAGCATCCTACGCTCCAAGCTGTAGAAACGCTTTTCCGCCATTTGACGCGAATCGCCGAGAGATAAAACATCTCCTTTAAAGGGTAGCGCTACACTATATCTACCGTCGCGATCACGAACGGTCGTGCGGACGTAAATTTCCTCGCATAACCTGTCATCTGGACTAGCTATAGGTGGGACGTTCACCTCCTCCATCTCCCAAAATTTGCGGACTAACGACTCGAGCGGTTCGACAGCCATACCACAATAAGAGGTTGCCGAAATACTATCTAGGATGGGGGCGGAGCCAAGGATCACATAGCCCAATACGGTTTCCAGTGCGTAAGGCGCGGTATGCGAGGAGGACCCTGACCTTATGGTTTAACAAAAGATAAGGGAAAAGCGATGCCCCAATGAGCATGTCTATGTTTCCAGGAACGGCGTAAGTGTCGTCTGCTAGAGGCAAATTTTTAAATTCAATCATTGCCGAGGTGTCAACCGAAACGGTTGGCAACCGTTCAGTGACCCTATCTACTACTAGTGCATTTATATCAAAGTTAACATTACGATCTATCCGAGAATAAAATTTTAAATTTATATATCCCTGTGTCGCTTTACTAGTACCTCCGATGCCTTTAACTACAGGACATGAAAGTGACCTATTTATTACTAAACCTAAGCGCTGACAACATTGTCGTGTTATAAAGCTATTTTGGGCTCCGCTGTCCAGCAGTGCACGGACGCTTTGTTCGTTTCCACGCGAATCCCTAACCAAAATACGCGCCGTACCCAGTAACACGGTCGAAGGAGGTTGTACTCCCATATTTGCCAATGAGTACAGAGCGACATCACCAGGTCGACCGCTAGAATCGTTGACCTTAGTAGGGGTGAATTCCTTATCCGCCTTACTTGACGCCGCTATGTTGCTATTTTCAAAATGTAATAGCGTGTGATGTTTCCTCGGCGCACTTGCTACATACGGAACTCGAATTGCATTTTGCAACTAAATGCTTATCGCTTAAGCAGTTCAAACATAGGTTGTTTGTCTTTACTAACTTATAACGTTCGCTTGGTGAATATTTACGAAAAGTCGCACAATTATATAAATTACCGTGTTTATCTTTACATACTATACAAGTATGCTGGAGTGATGTCGGCGTAGCGGTTACGTAAGTTAACGACCCTGCTATTTTAGATGGTTGAGTCTGTCTACGGTCGACGCACCTTTTAATCTCCTGTTTAACGTTCGGAGAGCGCTGCATCACCTTTATTTGATCTCGCACGAACGATGCTAATGAATGAAAGGAAGGCATCTCCGAGCTACGATGCTCCATTTCAAACGCACGCACGGTGTCGGAGTCTAATTTCTTTAATGCTATATGGAGAAACACCACGTCCATAAGGTCATCAAACTTCAAATTCTTAAGTGCAGCCACCGATGCCACAAATTTATCTAGAAACTGCTCTAAGCCGTTGATGTTCGCGGATGATATAGGTTTAAGATCGAATATCTGGTTCAAATATTCGGAAGCTAACATTCTCCTATCTTCATATTTAGTTTTAAGCGTTTCAAATATTAATACGTAATTGTTTGCTGTAGGTGTAAAACCCGAGCAGATCGACTGTGCTCTGCCACTAAGTTTGCTAATTAAGTAATATAATTTTTCAGCGTCCGATAACGATGGGTTGTTGTGTATATTGTTTTGAAAACTACTGAAGAAGAAGGGCCACGTCTTAATATCACCATTGAATACCGGAATATCTATTGGCGGTAACCTAATTGAGTCACGAGGGCGTACCTGTATTTCCGGCTTTGCTTCGCTTTGAGATTGTAGGAGTTTTGCAGTTCTTTTTACGCGACACAACATATCTTCGAATGCCAGCAGCGGTTGGTAGTTCACTATGTATTTCGGGTCGCTTTGTAATTCCAAATGATTAATTTGGTCTAATATTCTTTCGTAATCTATCCGCAAAGTATCTATCGTTTCGATTTCATTCAAAAAGGCTTCCCGCACTGCCTCTATATTAATGTTCTTTATATAATTACTTATATTCTGCACACGCGAAAAGAGTATGTCCCTCTTGGCATAAAGCGTTTTAATTTTGATTTCACTTCCACTAACTGCCATTTTAAATTATTATAATAAAGTTATATTAATCACAATTAATCTCACACGCATAAACGACGTAGGATGAACACTCGGCGTGCCGTATTACGTAATCAGATCGAACACCCGTTGCGGTCGAGTCTACGCGTCGTTTGCTAAACCTAATAATTTTATCAAAATTGTGGGTAAGCGTATCAAACGGTTGCTATCACACCGTTTCAATTGTTTAATAAGCTTTAAATTTAACCAAATACGAGCGCTATTAAATGAATAATTCTGTTTGCGAGTACCAAATCAAATTTTTAATTTAAACGAACACTATTTAAGTCTATTCCATAAATTACAGTGCGTTATCTAAACAATTAATTTAAAATTCGACCAGAAAATGGTTGGATAACCACTAAACACCAATCCAGATCCTGCCGAAGTGACCATAAATGGTGGAGCCACGTGTTTAAGGCTGCCGAAAATCTAGTTCCCCGGTCAAACCTCAAACCTATTACGCGAGATATTAACTAAAGTGGACTGTATTTGCGATTGCTTCTATGCTTATGTAAAAGCGACTACTATAGCATGCGGTACAATGCACTCGCTCTTCCCTAAACTAAAACTATTACTTGCCAAATCGATGAAAGGAATCCTGCCTGATGGGGAGAACACAGAATTGGAGCGGTTAAACAATTATTAAATATTAATCAGGCAGTAAATTAAGGAATGTTGACTCACCGGGGTTCTTCTATCCTTTAGAGCACTATAGCGGCGATTTCCGGAACCTCCTCTGGACAGACACTCTGGGGCCCCAGGGGTGCGTCAGGAGAGAAGCGTTGTAGTTCAACGACGGCTGCGGCGGGAAGAAGCGCGCGCGTCGGTCGCGCGTGTCTTATATATCCTCGGGTCCGATGATTACGCGATGTTCTAGAATCGTCTTCTTTCCCCTCCCACCCCATCACCCCGATGTGTCGATAGGGAGGGTACGAATGATATCGTTTGGGAAAGGGAATAATGATTCGGCAAGTTCCTACCGTCAAAAATAAAAACGCGAATGGTTTTCCGCGCAACCACACCACAAGCGCAATGTTTTACTGCTGAGGAGTGTCCAAGCCACATCTTACACCTGTACTCGTACTTCAGGACGCCAAGTCTCTGGCCTTTGCTGGTAACTACAGTACTTTTATCATGTATTTGTAATTTATATTATGTATGTACCTTCGTTCTTTTAGGTTTAGAGCTAAGCTGTATTTCTCTTATGTTTTAACTGTATTCGCCATTTAATGAGAGTTTTCAGTTGCTTTATAGACATGTTTCCACCACTGGGTTCTGCTACGTTGACATACTATTCACGATTAATAATGCATATGCATTTTCATCCCTAAGAAATAAGGCCTGGGAATCGAAATCGGAAACCCCTAAACCCGTCGCTCAACACTTAACCTTTGAGCGAGAAAAGAACCAGCCCTCTTATCCACAACAGCGATGACCAGTCGTGGATACACTTTCTCTAAAACCGAGGGAATATTTATGGAGAAGAGAGTTCTTCGGATGACTTCATTCAAAGAACCGTGACGGGAAAATCTACCTGCACCTTTTTTACATGAAAGTCCGTAGAGCCCAAACTCACCGAATGCATCTCAATTATAACTAGGAAACTAGAGGAAAATAACATGCCAGCAGAATATGCAGTACTACTCAAACATTGCCTTACATCTGGCTATATATTGTGGAAAGAAAAGTTTTACTAGCAAGTAGATGGTGTTGCGATGGGATCACCTGTATCTCCCATTGTGGCCGATATATTCATGGAATACTATGAGGAGAAAGCCCTCTTTACTGCCCCTGTTACCCCAAGGTTCTACAATCGGTATGTAGACGATACTTTCACAATTTTACCATCAGACAAAGTAACTGCATTTTTTAACTCTAAAATTAAATTTACTATGGAGCTAGAGGCAAATAATTCCTTAGCTTTCCTAGATGTGTTAGTCATCTGAAATCCTAACAACACCATAAATCACACTTTGTATAGGAAAAAGACCCATACAAACCGATATTTAAACGGTGAATCTCACCACCATCCTTCACAGTTAGCTACCGTGGGCAAATCTTTGTTACAGAGAGCACGAGAGATCTGTGACAGCAAACACCTGGCCGCCGAGCTTCAGCACGTCAAGCAAATTCTGCACGACGACAAGTTTCGGGTCCCGCGCCTACGTCACAGAGACCGAGTTAGGCCGGCCACAGTCGAGCGTGTGCCTGCTGTATTACCATATGTCCAGAGGTGTCAGAGACAAAATTGGCTACATCTTGAAGCGAGCTTCTATTAGAACATTCTACAAGCCGCCGAAGAAGATTAGTCAGTTCTTACCATCTCTCAAGTGTCATATTTGTCTACAGGATGGCGGAGTGTACAAGCTTGATTGTGAATGTTGTCTCTCATACAAAGGGCAAACAAAAAGATCTATTAAAATCCGCGTAAAAGAACATACAGCTGACGTGAAGCATCAACGTTCCGGGAAGTCTGCAGTTTGTGATCATATCTTATGCGGTTTCAACCATTACATCAGATTTGATAGACCACAAATCGTCGCGAAAGAACATCGATTTTTACCAAGGATACGTGTGGCTGTGAAGAGATACGTGAGGCTATTGAATTTAAAAATACATTCTAATTTCAATAGAGAAGGAGGAGTAGATAGATAATAGAAGGAGGCTGGGTACTACCACTTGCTTGGGAGCCTGTAATTAATAAAATTAAAACTAAATCCAAGCATACCACTGCAAGACTTCAAGACAGAGTAAGATCATTCTGCATAGATCGGACCATAAACAATAATTAAAACCTGAAGGTACTCCGGGTTAACATTGACATCGGGACATCAGTCACCTCAGTACCCCGTGACCATGGGTGCTGGAAAGCACCCGAAACGCCGGGAATTAAAAATCAATTAAAATTAAACGCGATAAAATCCATAAAAGTAGTATTAGACGAAAGACATCGAAATAAAGGAATAAATTAAGATTTGGATCAATTACACTTTAATTACTTCCTTAACACACCACTTTTCTGTTTAATTACCATACCTTTATGCTATTCACAAGTATTGTTGGCAAAAGTTTATAAATCACTCTCTTAAACAAACAATATACTTTACATTTCACTCTCTTTTCGCCAAGTCAAAACTTCTAGCTCCCATTAACAGTTTTGTATATCCTGTTTTTTTAACACACGCAGAAATGTCTATTCCCTTCATAATCTCTAAGTACTAACAAACAATGTTTCCATATTATATGTTCGCATATTGACCATTTCCGCAAATACTAAAACGGAAACATTTTAAACATGAAATGAAGTAGATACTTATTATAAAATCATCCGGAAACAAAGACAAATTTTAATAATGTAATATAAATATTGGTGCGCGAATAAGTCGACGTCATGTATCCGGCACTAGCGCCATCTAATATCAGGGACGAGAGCGAGGGGAGCTTTCCAGAAAATGACATCACTAATCTTTCAACCGACAGTGCCATCTAGTCTCGGAACGAAGAACTAACTCTCGGCCCTTTGCGCGTGTTTACTTGAATATTCTGAATTTTTCGGTGCTAATTTGTATTTATAGGCGCTGCAAGATGCGATCGGGGAAGTATTGAATTTGGCGAGACAAGCGAAGCTTCGGAGGGAAATAAAGTGAATCAGTGTGATTAATTATATTTACAATTATATATATATATATATATATATATATATATATATATATATATATATATATATATATATATATATATATATATATAATTATAAGTTTTAATTGGTGTAAAGAAAATTAAAATGTTCATTTAGGTAATTCTATCGGCAATTTTTATTGTCACGAACCTCAAGCTCGTAACAATATGTTTGTATTGCTAACAGTAGTTTTAATCAATGTAAATTTAAAGTTCTCCATAGCCTTACTGTTGTAAAATACAATATATTCTTGATGTATTCGCCATAAATAATACATAGTTATTTTTAATGTAATTTAAACACTTTATTGTAGTAAAGGACGGACTTAATGCCATATGGCATTTTCTACCAGGCAACCGGAAATTACGAGTATTATTAATAATAAATTATTTCGTGTCTCACTTCAGGCCAACAAACTTATAAATATATTATCACATATTATTTAATAATGTTTTCATAAAGCATTATTTTTCTGAAACTAATTAACAATTAAATCTCTTTTTCAATATATTTTACTCATTTTGACATAATGTCTTCCGCAATGACTGTTATTGTTGAGAATGCTGGTCGGTGCCGGCCCGTGTCGGCGCGGACACGCTTCGCTTGCGTGCGCTAGATCTCAATATGTATATCTGTGTATATAAAGTGTATAAAAGAATATTATTTTATCACGTCAAACATCTATCTTAAACATTTTTGATAAAAGGTTGTGGTCGGCTGTGTAAGCGCGCATTCACTAATTATCTTGTTTCTACGAGTACACCCTCCCAACTCTAGTTTCTAGCTCTAACTTAGGTGTAGAAAAATTGACACTGCGTTAAGAAGAGCATAGTCTGAACATCCTTGGAAGCTTTAACAAACCTCCTGACACTCATAGTGCCACACACAGTCAGAGCTCTTCTCTGTTGTTCTATATCACAATCATCTTTTCCGTCCGCTGTGAGCACGTGGCCGAGATATTTGTAGTTATCTTTGAAGTATTTTAGGAGGTCGTCCCGCCACCGCACCTCAGGCACAATAGTCGGGCCCTTTTCCGGCCTAAAAATCACCATCTCCATTTTTTTGATAGTATTTATTCCGTAAGTGATAGCACACGTAAGGTTGCGCGGCACAATATAATCAATAGTCGTTTATTTCGAAGGGTGAGTATTGCTAGACACGCAAAAAATAAATTATACTATAAGTCGTACATGACATGCGGAGTTGGAATAATAAGTGGCTTGTGTTATATTAAAGTGCGCCGAAGTTGATGCCAAGATTAACTTTAGCATTCTAAGCTTAATAAGTTTGCATACACTGAGGAGCTAAGCGACTCATCGCGCAACCAAAAGACAGGTTTAATTAAACGTATACCCGCTGTAAACGTATACGGTTACTGCACAATATAATAAAGTTACCGTGTGAAAATTTAAAAATTACGATCAACGCGGAAAAAGATTTTTGTTAAAGATTTTGTTCATAATTAATTAATGTATAGTTTTTATTTTATTCAAGGAACGGTATCTATTTTATTAAGGCTAAATATGTTATATATTATAAAGTAAATTGTGTATGTAATATGTATGTGCATAGTATGGTACTCTCGAACTGCGGAGTTACTTTCGCCGTTTTATCTTTGTTCAAGTAAAACCATTGACACTGAAGATTAAATGAAATACATAAATATGATTAGAGAATGTGATTTTAACTCAATTTTAACATTGATTAAAAGTTTATTACTATTGATTAAAACTACTTTTACGGATTTTATCGCGTTTAGTTTACTATTATATTTAATTCCCGACGTTTCGGGCGCTTTCCAGCACCCATGGTCACGGGGGACTGAGATGACTGATGTCATTGTTAAACCCGGAGTACCTTCAGCTTTTTTAATTATTGTTTATGGTCCGATCTATGCAAAATTAACTGACTATGTCCTGAGGTATTGCAGTGGTATGCTTGGGTTTATTTTTAATTTTATTGATTATAGGATCCCAAGCAGGTGGTAGTACCCAGCCTCCTTCTCTATTAAAATTAGGATGTTTTTTAATTTCAATAGCCTCACTTATCATCCTTGGTAGGAATCGGTGTTCTTTCGCGAGGATTTGTGGTCTATTAAATCTGATGTAATGGTTGGGGCCGTCTAGGATATGATCTCAAACTGCTGACTTCCCGGAACGTTGATGCCTCACATCTTTTACGCGGGTTCTAATTGATCTTTTTGTTTGTCCTATATAAGAGAAACCACATTCACAATCAAGCTTGTACACTCCTGCATCTAGTAGAGGAATATGACACTTGACTGATGGTAGGAACTGACTAATCTTCTTCGGCGACTTGTAGAATGTTCTAATAGAAGCTCGCTTCAAGATGTAGCCAATCTTGTCTGTGACACCTCTGACATATGGTAGTACAGCAGGCACACGCTCGACTGTGGCCGGCTTAACTCGGTCACTGTGACGTAGGCGCGGAACCCGAAGCTTGTTGTCTTGCAGAACTTGCTTGACGTGCTGAAGCTCGGCGGCCAGGTGTTTGCTGTCACAGATCCCTCGTGCTCTCTGTAACAAAGATTTGCCCACGGTAGGTTTTATTACTATGAATTATTCAAAAAGTAAATTGTAATATTACGAGAAAGTGACTGTACGTGCAACTTATAATAAAAAAATTTTTGTTCCCAACATGTTGTTCTTAAATTCGGGACTACAAGTGATGCAGGCAGTAAGTACCTATTTGATTAACAATATTGAACAACTTTTGGGTTTCGTTTGGATTCGAGTGTAGAACTTTTGTACTCTGAACGAATTCACATAACTTGCTTTATAGATAATTAGCTATAAGTTAATATAGTAATATAGGATTTTAAATAGTGCTTTATCTATCGCATTGAGTAGAAACCTGTAATGTAATAAATGTAATTTGATATAAGTTGGAAGTAAATAAATAAAAAAACTGCTTGCTGTTCTATATTGCTATATCCGTGTATTAACTTCTAAGTTAACACTAACTCTGCTACATACGTACATATTATGTAATTACTCTAAGCTCTGCTATCATAGCCTAACAATATCACATCAGTCAGTTTACATGCGCGTTGCGTGTACAGATCATAAGATATCAAATGTCACTGGGGACTTTAAAATGTAATGGACAAGGAAAACTGCATACGCTTTATTTAAATTTAATGCTTTAAGAGGTTTGTAGCTAGTTGCAGATGACTTGCTCATAGTTGTTAAAAATATATTTATCTTTATGACCTCTTTCTGATAGTTGTTTGTCCTTTTTTTCATTTGTGTAGTATAACTGGCATAATGTTCGAACTAGTGCCTATCTGTCTGCTATATACTTTTCAAACTTATTTATCTGAAAAGACTTTCTTAAATTCTAGATCAGCTATTTTGCAATAAACAGTAAGTAGCACTTATGAATTATTGTGCTACCGTGGGTAAATCTTTGTTTCAGAGAGCACGAGGGATCTGTGACAGAAAACACCTGGCCGCGGAGCTTCAGCACGTCAAGCAAGTATTGCAAGACAACAAGCTTCGGGTCCCGCGCCCACGTCACAGTGACCGAGTGAAGCCGGCCACAGTCGAGCGTGTACCTGCTGTACTACCATATGTCAGAGGAGTCACAGACAAGGTTGGCTACATCTTGAAGCGAGCTTTTATTAAAACTTACTACAAGCCGCCGAAGAAGATTAGTCAATTTTTACCATCCGTCAAGTGTAATATCCCTCTACAAGATGCAGGAGTGTACAAGTTAGATTGTGAATGTGGTCTCTCTTACATAGGTCAAACAAAAAAGATCCATAAAAACCCGCGTTAAAGAACATATAGCTGACGTGAAGCACCGACGCTCCGGGAAGTCTGCAGTCTGCGAACATGTTCAAGATCGTCCCCACCATTACATTCGTTTTGATAAACCACAAATTCTCGCAAAAGAACACCGATTCCTACCAAGGATGATACGCGAGGCTATTGAAATTAAAAAAACATCCAAATTTCAATAGAGAAGATGGATGGGTGCTGCCACCTGCTTGGGATCCTATAATTAACAAAATTAAACCCAAACCTAAGCATACCACTGCAAGACTTCATGATACTATAAGCTCGTTTTGCGTAAATCGGACCAAAAATTAATATTCAAAAACTGAAGGTAGCCGGACTAACTATGACATTGGGACGTCAAACATCTCAGTCCCCCCCGTGACCATGGTTGCTGTAAAGTTCTTATTCAATGTGTAGTGTTCGCGTAAATTTAAGAAATCATTCTCTGTTGAATAGTTTACCACCCGCGATTTTTCCGAACCGATACGACCTGGGGACCTTCAAGAAAAGAGGTTACTCCTTTCTAAAGGGCTGGCAACATATAAATACCTATAAATAAAATAAGCAAATATGAATAAAATAAGCAAATATAAATAAAATACGTACTCGTATATACGCCAAAGTTAAAACCAGTTTTTAGATAGTACGCGTTTTCCCTAATTAAAACTAGTTTTTACTTAATGCCTTTATTATAACTAGAATAAACTAATGCTTAAAATTGAATATCTGGGAAAATCAGTCCTTACTACACAAAACGCGTTTTTCCGGAGCGAGTCAATTGGAACTGTTCCGACCGGTTCCGGTTAAACAAACGAGGCTTTGGTTCTGGATTTGATTTGATTGCGTTACTTTGGACTTTGGCTTGCTTACCGGACCTGAGAATGAGCGATTATTATAGATAAGATAGGTCCAATTTGTACTAAAACCGAATCAGAACGCTCCGACTTCATGTAGTCTTGTAGTCCCTACCCCTAGAATGTTTTTGTAAAGCCGTAGGCCACTCGCTGTTGCAAATAGCGGGCATTTGTGCGAGCAGTATCGGCTGAGGCTGGTCGCCGATAAATAAACCGAAGCTGCGGAAGTGAGCATGGGTGCCTGTGATTTGGTACGCAAGAGCGCAGGGGTTGCACTTCCCGCAGTGCCGAAGCCGTTGCAGAAGTAACTGTGCCAACAATCCTGTGTAAAAACCTTTAATAAATATTAAATAAGTATATCTTGTTTTCAATCCCAAATTAGTTTCTCTAGTGCTAGTTTTAACCAAAGCTCGGAATGAAAACTAGTTTTATCTGAAAATCAAATGTATCAGTGGTAAATTCTAACTTTGACTAGTTATTTCTAATTTTCACAAAGAATTCAATAAAAACTAGTTTAACTAGAGAAAACGCGTTCTATCTAAAAACGGGAGGAAAACCGGCGACGAGGTTCGCCACCCGTCACGTTCTGTCTCCCGGAGAGGCGAAAAGTGGATTGCAGAGGTCCGTCTGGCTACGTTGAATGTATGTGGGGCAATGAATGATAAAATGGATGAAGTATGCGATATGATGAATGATAGAGGAATAGATGTGTTATGTGTAAATGAGACGAAAAGGAAGGGAAAGGATGTCACTACACATGGCATGTATACCGCATACTGGTCTGGGGTAGACGAGATCGAGCGGGCATGCCAGGGAGTAGGTATCATCCTTTCAGAAAGAATGGGCCAATGTGTGAAAGAGTATGAATGTGTAAGCCCAAGACTGCTGTGGATACGAATGAAAGTGGGCTTAAAGAAGTTGTTTGTGTTAGGGGTCTACGCCCCAGACATGTCTAAGCCCACTTATATCCGAGAGCAGTTTTGGGAAATGGTAAGGATGGTGTTAATGGAGTGTAAGGGAAATGAAAATATTATTATGCTAGGAGATTTTAATGGAAGGGTTGGGGTGAGGAGGCTTGGTTATGAAAGGATATTGGGAACGTTTGGTGATGAAAGTATAAATGAGAATGGTGAAAGTCTCCTCACCGTATGTATGGAAAAGAATCTTTTTGTGACGAACACTTGCTTTCGCCACAAGAGGATTCACATGTATACTTGGGAAAGAGGTGACGATAGAAGCATGATAGATTTAATAATTGTGGATGAAAGATTGAGGGGCGCAGTTGTAGATACAAGGGTTTACCGGGGTTCTAACGTAGGAACGGATCATTATTTGGTTCTATGCCGAATTAATGGTCTATTCAGGCGTTGGCGCCATCGGTCATCTGTGTCTACCACTGCGTTACAGCGTATTAGAACAGAAAGGTTACAAGATGAAGGTGAGAAAAAGAAGTTCAAATGTAGACTGAAAGAAAATATAAGTGGTTTGGATGAATTATGTATGAAGGAGTTAGACTTGGAGAATGTATGGCAAAATGTAAAGAAAGGTTTAGTGGATGCAGCTACCGAAGTATGTGGTGTTAGTAAGAGAAAGAATGAAAGGAAAAATAATACGTTATGGTGGGATGATGAGGTACGTATGGAAGTTGAAGCAAAGAAGAGAGCATGGCTAGATTTACTAGCAACAAAGGCTGGTAATTCTAGCGGTACGAATGATGATATTGAAAGAAAAAAGGCAGTCTTTAGACATCTTAATAAGAGAGTAAAAGAAGTAGTTGAAAGAAAAAAGCAAGAAAGAACGGATAAGAATGATAGAAGAATATCGGATAATTTCCAGGCAAATATTAAAATGTTCTGGAAACTTGTAAGAACTGCCAGGGGACATTCAAAACAGCCTATGATGAATGCTATAAGAGACGAGAATGGCTATATTCTGAATGATGAAGTTTTGAGTTTAAAGAGATGGAAGGAATATTTTGAAAGTGTGTTTATGAGTGAGGAGACAATGTGTGTACTAAGTGAAGTAGAAATTCCGAAAGAAGAGGAAAGAGGTAGCGAGATTAGTGTAGGTGAAATAATGAAAGCAATGAAAAGCATGAAAGCAGGTAAGGCTGCCGGATATGATAGAGTTTCACTCGAAATGCTAAGGGCTGGAGAGGAAGTGGTGGCAGGCCTGCTGCACACCTTGTTTAATTTATGCTGGGAACTGAAGCGGGTACCGGTAGACTGGTGCAAAGCCGTGATAGTCCCAGTATATAAGGGAAAAGGGTCGCAGCAGGACTGTAAAAACTACCGTGGCATCAGCCTTCTTAGCATTGTGGGAAAACTGTATGCTAAGGTACTGATTGAAAGGGTCATGAAAGAAA
This sequence comes from Parnassius apollo, assembly GCA_907164705.1. Lineage (NCBI taxonomy): Eukaryota > Metazoa > Arthropoda > Insecta > Lepidoptera > Papilionidae > Parnassius > Parnassius apollo. The sequence goes on from CAJQZP010001228.1 coordinate 2,333,260, forward strand.
CTGATGGAAAAATTTGGGATGTGCAAGCAGGATTTAGAAAGGGAATGGGATGTACAGATCAAGTCTTTTCCATGCGCATGATCGCGGAGAAGTTTTTGGCCAAAAACCAAAAGGTTTTTTGTGCGTTCATGGACTTGGAAAAGGCCTATGACAGAGTGAATAGGGATGTGCTATGGCAAACACTGAACTCATTTGGGTTGAGCGCTGGCTTGATACGGGCATTGGAGTCCCTTTATAGGGACTCTAGTGCTTGTGTTAGGATCAACGGGGTCTACTCGGACTGGTTTGACATCCATAAAGGTGTCAGACAGGGCTGTGTAGCTTCCCCGTGGCTGTTCAACCTATTTATGGACAGTTGTTTGCAAAATTTGAAAGTTGAAGAATGCGGATTAAGAATGGGTGAGTTAACCGTCAAATGCCTTTTGTACGCCGATGATCAAGTTATACTTGCGTCGTCGGCGGCCGAGTTGCAAATGATGGTTACATTAATGAACAGATCATTAAAAGAAAGGGGTATGAAAGTGAACGCAAGTAAGACGAAGGTTATGGTTTTTGAAAGAGAAGAAAGTAAAACGATTTGTGAAATAAGAATAGAAGGGGAGTTGATCGAGCAAGTAGATGAGTTTGTATATTTGGGCTGCGTATTTAGCAGGGATGGGAGATATGATAAGGATATAGAACGACGAGTGAATGCGGGAAATAGAGTAAATGGGGCCCTGCACTCTATTGTGAAGAGTCAAAATGTGTCGAAAAAGGCACGTATGGCAATTCACAATGCTGTGTTGGTCCCTACTTTAACATATGGTAGTGAAAGTTGGGTGTGGCAGAAGAAGCACGAGAGTAGAATGAACGCAGTAGAAATGCGGTCGTTAAGGAGTATGTTAGGGCTGAATCTTAATGACAGGGTAAGAAATTGTGTAATAAGAGAAGAGTGTGGTTTGCAAGATGATGTTGTGACCAGGATTAAGAAAGGAATGCTTCGGTGGTTTGGTCATGTGGAAAGAATGAATGAGGAAAGAGTGACAAAGAAAATTTATGTTGCAGAAGTGAATGGCAGAGTCGGAAAGGGACGTCCTAGGCGAAAATTTATCGACCAAATTGGCGATTTATTGAAAACGGGCCAAATTAGGAGTACCCTTAACCGACGAGCATGTATGCGGAGGTGTATGGATGTGAAGGAGGCGAGAGAGGTGTGTCAGGATCGTGCCAAATGGAAGTCTGTAGTCTCTGCCTACCCCTCTGGGTGACAGGCGTGAGTGTTTATGTTATGTTATGTTCTAAAAACGGGTTTTAACTGTAACATACATATACATAGTCCTTCTTTTTATTGCAGCATTTGACAAAATGATTAGCTAAACTGTTTTATTGGATATTGTGTACACGAAATTATGTTTAATAGAGAAACCTTACAGTTTTATTAATCTTATTTTTAAAAAAATACGAGAGCCATGTAGTTTCGCGGCACAAGAGCAAAACGTGTACGATGCCCGCGTTGATCAATGAAGCTGATATAGGTTATGTGCGTATGTTCACAATGTGATTTGAAAGAGTTCGACGGTGAGGTATTATATAATGGGTAAATCTAGACGTCTGAAAACTAAAAACAATATCGAGGATATATGAAAACCACAAACACGGATTTGAGCATTGCGTCGTGCGAGTTTTTCCTGCTCACAAAATACTTGAAATTATTAATGGAAACAAAACAAAAGTATTTGAGAGCCCTGTGTACATTCATGAGATGTATGTAGGTTGTTACTTTACTTTTTTACTTTTAATGAGACTATAAAACAATTTGCCAATTATTAAAATAGTTTTTACATTTTTATGATAAACCCAGTTTCATTTGTCACATTGAGTGAGTGTGAATTAATGTTTTTCAGAAACAGTACGATGAGTTTAAACAAAGAAAATTTTACTTGAACACAGGCTTATTTCTAATTTAACTACGAGTCGAATCAATTAATTACATTATGATGTGTCTATTAACCACGTTCTTAGAGGGGAGGGAAACACTGAGAATACCTGAATGTCTGATAAGTTAACAAAATATATATTTATATTTAAAATATTTAATCCTCCAAAACCCCCTGCGGCCTGTGTCCAGTAGTAGGACGTATGAAGACTTTTACGTTAATGGGGCTGGTATACAATTTATATTTTATTCATATTCTCGGAGATGTGACACCTTTTTTCATTCTAACTCAATGCTTTAACGGTGGCGAAGATGGGTAGAACTCATTACTGTTATCTTAACATACGTTATATGTAATCATAAGTCCTGTGCTGCACATAAACTTCACCTGTAGAATAGGCTGGATATTTGCCGTAATTGCAGGTGGGTGTCAATCAAAGCTGTTAATTATTTAAAGCTGTCAGAAGGTGCTGCTGCCCATCCTCTGATCCAGTTTCCAGTTCCTCTGTCGTCTCTTACGACACTTTCCATGCTGTGGTAAAGTGGATTCTCTCACACCACTACTTACTCAAACGAAAAATAATAATATCTGTCAACATTCAATGAGGCGATTGATATAACTTAAACATCGTCAATAAACATTTTGCTGTAAATTAAAACAATACCATGAAATTCCATCATTATTTTATTGAAACTAAATAAATTTTATTTTTAAATAAATGTAAAGATTAAAAAGTTAATAACACAATTCTGATTCCAAGGTATTTTACCCTCAATAAGGATATATCGAAAGACATGATCATACATCCGATATAAAAGTGATACGTGTTGCTAGACGTATTAGTCACACGTTGTGCATAACGCAATTTTGCATACATATTTTATTTTATTTATTAGGATCATCATTAGAAATAACAAATAGTTTTTCAAAAAAAAAAATACATAATTAAACATTTATGATAACTGTATTTCTTTTCACAGGTAAATCAAGACATGTATCAATTTTATTCTACGACATTAAATGAAAAAATTGGTTGAATTCGATGTCATTGGTGGATCCAAATTTCACCAAATTATGTTGCGAAATCTCGAAGTTATGTTAAAAAAAAAATTTTTTTTCGAATTCTTTCTCTCGATATCTCACGACACACGCACACAGACACACACAGACACACGCACACACACACACACACACACACACACACACACACACACACACACACACACACAAACACACACAGACGTCGTACGGACGTCTACGTGAAATCAGTCAGAATAGCTTCCTGGGATCTCAAAACGGCGAGATCTGATGAAAACTCGATTTCGAAAATCGGGGTGAAACAAATAACTTCCCTATTTTTGAAAATTTTCAAGTTTTTAAGCGGGAAGTTAAAAAAATTGAAAATAATTAGGAATTTTAAGTTTAAAGAATAAATTAAAATAATGTAAAAAAAATAAAATTTCCTACTTATTAACTAACATTCTAACATTAAATTACTATCGTACCTATTAAATGTTGTGCATGATTATAATATATATTTATGTATATTAAATTAGTTATATTGCACTGATTAGCATCACATTTATAAAATAATATTTATGCATTATATATTAAAAAAATCATTGCATTTAAGAGTTAGTTAGCATCTTTTTAAAGAAACGTAATAATTTATATTTAAAAATAGGTACACAATCGCAAATACATAATATAGAGGCCAGATATCTTCAAGGACAGTTCGTTACAGGTGCGTGCCAGTTTCGCTAACGGGGAATATTTTCCCAAGTATAACTCTACATGAAATAGGGCGCACGGTTTCTTGGGCAGCCTTGTTGGCACATTAAATTTAAATAGCTGCATATTGTTATTAAACGTTTGTAGATATATCATATCTAATATTCTTCTATGTAACTCCAGTGTGTGACATTATATTGTACCCGTTGTCTCTCATAGGAAATGTTGGTTTGATTGAATTTTTTTTCTATTCAATCTATAGTTAAGTCAATCTATTTATTTAAAACATAAAAGATTTTTAACATTGATATGGTCACTATAAGATGTTGTTAGGTTAGCTAATTATGTAATAACTGAAAACAGAAGGACCCTTAAGTAGGGATTGAATAAATTAACCGACTTGGTATTCATGGAACTCAACTTTTTACGGTAGAAGAACTGAGTTGCGAGACTTAGGTTTTTTACAAGTTATGTTTTTGATGGCATCTCATTTCTTTTTGTTGATAGTCTTACTTTTTTTATGTCCGGTACATTCTACTTCTTGACGTACCTATCCACACCTATTATACATATACAGGTACACTGATTCATTCACTGCAAATGTAACTTTGTAATTCTATATATTTATATGGGATTACAAAGTTATTTATGCAGTTGGTGTATCTAAAAAACTGGACAGAAATTGAAAAATATTTTAGTTTTTCCTTGGCTAATATACTAAATACTAATGGTATTCTAAATTTGAAGCTTCTATGTCTGCTAGAAGTGCCTTACAGTTTTGATGATCGGTCAGTCAGTGAGTGACAAAATCAAGAAATTTAACTAGTTATAATTATTAAACTACTAGTTCAGATTGAATTAAATTTGAAATGTACCATGTATATACAGTGCCTGCTTGGTCTTTGAAAATTCAGGTTCCTAGTTTTATTCACAACGAAGTTATAGGGGATCGAAAATGGCCTGAATTGCTTCGAGAAAAGTATGGTACGGCAGTGCCGCTTTTTTACTCGACTTGGCGGGTGCACTGCCGTGCCCCCAGCTTGAAAAACTCACTTTTGTATTCCTGTAGCATATTATAACTATATCAAACAATCATCTACGTCGTACGTCAAACGATCTCTGAGAAAGTTACTGTAATATTTTATAATTGATCCAATTTGTTAATTTTAGCACGAAGCAATCTATGCGGGAGGCCTATGTTCAGAAGTGGTCGTTAATAGGCTGTAACGGTAACGGCAACGGTAACGGAAACAATAAATTATATAATCCATAGTCCCATATCAAACCGTGGCTGCAGTAGGGGGCAACGCGGGGAAATAAAATAGGAGATATGCATCTTTTTCATAAAAATGCTAAAAAATAAAAAGTTATATTTACCAATCCACCGGTCAAGCGCGGCAGCTCATTCCCCCTGACCTCAGCAACAAATGTCCCTCTAAGAGGCATAAAGATTGCCCCATGGCGCAGTGGCTAACTTTTTTTAATAGAAAAAGGTAACATACGAGCACTCAGTCCACCTGATGGTACATGCGTGCTGTGGCCCATAGACACTATATCTAACCTCGCTTAAGCATCAAAATGCAGATACATTGTTACCCCTAAGAACTTAGATTCATATTGGAAACAAGCTTATGCGAGTCATTTAGAAACGTATAAAAGTCGTTTTCCCTTATTCCTTGATCTGCTAAATCACTATTGTGAAATGTTTTTTTACATATTATAATTGTAAATAAAATTTTAAAAAAGTCTTACTCGGTGGCAGTACTCCCTCTTTGCTCAACAGTCCGTCTGGATGTATACCACCCGTTAACTTATTTTTTACGACAAATAGCAATATCTTTAATACCGATTTCTTTAATTCCGATCTAAAGAGTGTAGAGAGCCTATATAAGTAGCGGCCGTGAGGCTGCGAGTCCTCAGAGACGGCAGCGCATTTGTAAGTTGCTTCGTGTCAGTTGGTTGCACGTGTCCGTGAGCTGCTGCAGCTACTCGCCGTCAGGTGCGCTGCAGAGCGTGATCACAATCCCACCTAGTAGTAAGCGGTAATAAAACCATGGATTGTGTAGTGTTGTTGTATGCGTCTTAGTGTGGAGGTGACGTTTTGTTATTCGTTCTTAAAACACGTTACCTCCATATTAAGACTTTAGTGAGGACTGGACCACTATACAGGATTTCGCAAGGACAAAATATCTACACCCGGACCAATTATTTGTAGACAGTAAAAATGCTTGTCCCATACGCAATACGATCCCGCGACCCTTAGCACTGCAACTCACTCTTCCTTTATAGACACCCAGATTGTAATCGTGGTCTTGTTGGCATAGAATTTATCTTTTGCAAGTCAAGTGTATGGATTAGAGAGTTTGTTTAAATATAATTACCTATTCATCGCAGCGCATCGGACGGAAAGCGGCTGCTCTTTCAAGTGGAATGTCCTGTTCTTTAAAATGTTTACTTGTGTGGCTTTCGACAGCTGCCATCGGAAGCCATTGACGTAATATATACTAGGTACTAGAAGAGACGCCGAGACTTGGTTGTTAGCCTGGTAGCCTTGGTTAGAATACTGGGATAAAGTTATTAAATTTTGGTATATTGTCATCGGTCCTTGATATAACGAATAATAAAAAAGGTACGCTGAGCGTCCGGCTACTCGGGCCACGCGGCCCCCACTTTCGCACAGATTTCGCAGTGTCTATTCTAGTATGTAATACATGTTAATTCAATGATCGGAAGCCATAATTTTCTTTCCCACATCCGACAAGTGCAAACAAGTTTGAACTCGTTATGAGCGCGAGTGTCCCCCGAACGTACTGCGTCGCTTCACACGATCAGGTCGGCACTACAAAAATGTCATTAGCTTCATTATTATTCTAAAATTTTGCGAGCTCTATTCTTTATACAAATAGAAAAAACTTTTTGGTAAGGTAGTTTCGATTTGTAAAATAATCCTTTAAAGTAAAAAAGTCTAAAAATACTTACATGGGGCATTTGCCTACACTCACTACGACGGCCAGATTGCCACTATCATTAATTACTCTGTGAAATAACATTTAAGCGTCTTTGGACGAAATCTACGTCGGTTGTTAAGTCGCTAGAACCTCGTCCGTCAAACTACAGAACGTATTGCGTGCTGGTGGGACTGGTGTTTCAGGAAAACTGGCGAATTCCATTCCACCCATCCAAACTTTTTACCATTTTGAGCGATAATAATATAGTAAAATGACGTCAGCACATACACGAAGTTTGTCTAGTAGAAAACGATGGATTGAGCAATATAAAATAAGGATCATTATAATCAGTCAATAAACAGTTAAGTCCAAGTGAATAATAAATCCGGACCGAATTTTGGTCACGAGTCAAAGTTTCTTAATTTTGTCACTTACTGACTGACTGAATGATCATTAAAACTCTAAGGCACTTCTAGCAGACAAAGAAGCTTCATATTTAAAATTAAATTAGTGTTTAGTGTATAAATTAAGGAAAAACTAAAATATTTTGCAATTTAAGTCCAATTTTGCCAACTGCATAAATAACTTTGTATTCCCATATAGGATTACAAAGTTACATTTGCAGTGAATGAAACAGCGTACGTGTATAACATGTATACTATAATGAAATATGAGATGTAGATAGATATGTTGTTGGTATTCAAGAAGTAGAAAGTACCGGAAAAGAAAAAAACTAGGACCATCTACAAAAATAAATGAGATGCCATCAAAAACACAACTTGTAAAAAAAACCAAGTCTCGCTACTCAGTTCTTCTATCGTAAAAAGTTGTGAGATCCATGTAATACCAAGTCGGTTAAGTTATTCAGTCCCTACTTAAGAGTCCTTCTGTTTTAAGTTGTCACGTAATTAGCTATCCAAACAGCACCTTATAGTGTCCATATGAAAATTAAAAACCTTTTATATTTTAAATAAATTGATTCAGAACGGCTCCTAGCTGCAGAGCGTGTCATGAGTTTAACACGCACCTCAAGGGAATGGGGTCCCATGTTGTCGGCTTTCGGCTACTATGCTCCACAAACTAATACAACGGCTGATATAGTCAAAAGGCAGTTATAGGATAATGATAATTCGCCATCAGAAAGGGTTCGTGTCACTGATGTTGAGTATATTAATGTTTTGATCACGTTTGTCTCACCCACCAACAAGTTGCTTTCACCTTTCAACCTTTCTCAAATACTTTATTAAGTTTTTATATAAACATCATGGAAGTAATACAGACTGCAGCTCCGAATTGGAGGGATCCAACAAGGGCAAAGCTACTTAGGTGTGGATCAAACCAAGACGAAGAGCGCGCCATTGAAAATAACGACAGACAAACAACCATCGCAGAGATGCAAAGCTGACAGAACGCAACAAGCATCAATACGACTATCATTAAGCTAACACCATCCCAAAGTCCCTCGTACGATCCCAACAAACATCACCACCCATATACCTCCATCGACCAGAACCACAAAATGCATCGAAACAGTCGCAACACATCCGCAGATCCGTCACAAGACGCAATACTGTAAGGAGCTGTAAGCATAAACATAACATAAACATAAAACACTCACGCCTGGCACCCAGAGGGGTAGACAGAAACTACAGACTTCCATTTGGCACGATCTTGACACACCTCTCTCGCCTCCTCCACATTCGTATACCTACGCATACATGCTCGTCGGTTAAGGATACTCCTAATTTTGCCAATTTTTAATATATCGCCAATTTGGTCGATAAACTTTCGCCTAGGGTGTCCCTTGCGAATCTTTCATTCACTTCTGCAACATAAATTTGCTTTGTCACTCTTTCCTCATCCATTCCTTCTACATGACTGGTCACGGCATCATCCTGCAAATAACACTCTTCTTTTAACACACAGTTTCTCACCCTGTCACTCAGATTCAGCCCTAACATACTCCTTAGCGACCGCATTTCTACTGCATTTATTCTACTCTTGTGCTTCTTCTGCCACACCCAACTTTCACTACCATACGTTAAAGTAGGGACTAACACAGCATTGTGAATTACCACACGTGCCTTTTTTGACACATTCTGACTTTTCACAATAGAGTTCAGAGCCCCATTTACTTTATTTCCTGTGTTCACTCGTCGTTCTATTTCCTTATCATATCTCCCATCCCTGCTGAAAACATATCCCAAATATACAAACTCATCTACTTGCTCGATCAACCCCCCTTCTATTCTTATTTCACATATAGTTTTACTTTCTCTTTCAAAAACCATAACTTTCGTCTTACTTGCGATGACTTTCACACCCCTTCCTTCTAAAAACCTGTTCATTAATGTAACCATCATTTGCAACTCGGCCGCCGACGACGCAAAAATAACTTGATCATCGGTGTACAAGAGGTATTTGATGGTTAACTCACCCATTCTTAATCCGCATTCATCAGCTTTAAATTTTCCAAACAACTGTTCATAAATAGGTTGTACCGCCACGGGGAAGTCACACAGCCCGGTCTGACACCTTTATGGATGCCAAACCAGTCCGAGTGGACCCGGTGATCCTAGCACAAGCGCTAGAGTCCCTATAAAGAGACTTTAATGCCTGTATCAGCCCAGCGCTTAACCCAAATGAATTCAGGGTTTGATATAACATATCCCAGTCCAATCTGTCATAAACCTTTTCTAAGTCCATAAACGCACAAAAAACTCTTTGATTTTTGGCCAAATTCTTCTATGGGATCATGCGTATGGAAAAGACTTAATCTGTACAATTAGTACCTTAGCATACAGTTTTCCAACAATGCTAAGAAGGCTGACACCACAGTAGTTTTTACAGTCCTACTGCGACCCTTTTTCTTTATATGTTGGGGCTATCAAGGTTTTGCACCAGTCTTCCGTTACCCGCTTCAGTTCCCATTATAAATTAAACAAGGTGTACAGCAAGCCTGCCACCACTTCCTTTCCAGCCCCTGGCATTTCGAGAGAAATTCTATCATATCCAGCTGCCTTACCTGTTTTCATGCTTTTAATTGCTTTCATTACTTCATCTAATCTTGCCTCCCTACTTGTTTCCTCTTCTTTCGGAATATCTATTTCATTTAATTCATACATCATCTCCTCACTAATAAACACGCTTTCAAAATATTCCTTCCATTTTTTTAAACTCGGAACTTCGTCACTCAGAATACTTCCATTCTCGTCTCTTATAGTGTTCATTCTAGGCTGTTTTGATGTTTCCACAGTTCTTACGAGTTTTCACATTTTAATGTTTGCCTGGAAGTTATCCAATATTCTTCTATTATTCTTATCCATTCTTTCTTGCTTTTTCCTTTCAACTACTTCTTTTGCTCTCTTATTTAGATATCTAAAGACTGCCTTTTTTCTTTTAATATTATTATTCGTACCGTCAGAATTACCAGCCTTTGTTGCTAGTAAATCTAGCCATGCTCTCTTCTTTGCTTCAACTTCCATACGTACCTCATCATCCCACCATAACGTATTATTTCTCCTTTCATTTGTTCTCTTACACAGACCACATACTTCAGTAGCTGCGTCTACTAAACCTTCCTTAATATTTTGCCATACATTCTTCAAGTCTAACCCATTCATGCACAATTCATCCAAACCCCTTAAATTTTCTTTTAGTCTACATTTGTACTTATTTTTCTCATCTTCATCTTGTAACCTCTCTGTTCTAATACGCTATAACGCAGTGGTGTCAGCAGTCGTCCGATGCTGCCAACGTCTGATTAGACCAATAATAGGTCATAAAACCAAATAATGATCCGTCCCTACGTTGGACCCCGGTAAAACTTTGTGTCTACTACTGCGTTCCTTAATCTTTCATCCACAATTATGAAATCTTTTCATGAGGAAAAAAAGTGTTTGTCACAAAAAGATTCTTTTCCATCCATACGGTGATGAGGCTTTCAACATTCTCATTTATACTTTCATCACCAAACGTTCCCAATATCCTATCATAACCAAGACTCTACACCCCATCCCTTCCATTAAAATCTCCTAGCATAACAATATTTTCACTTCCTTTACACTTCATTAACACCATCCTTACCATCTCCCAAAACTGCTATCGGATATAAGTGGACTTAGACATGTCTGGAGCGTAGACTCCTAGCACAATTTTTACGTCGTAGAGCCATGCTGCAGTTATATTAGTAGTATAGTTGTAGCACGAATGGGTCGGCTCGACCGGGGAAGGACCACGCTCTCACAGAATACCAGCGTCAAATAGTAGCTTAATGCTGCTGTATTTCGTATGATGAGTGTAGAGAACCGGATACTCTAGTTACTGGAAACGAGGCATTTCATCTAAGTTGTCACGGATGACAACGCATCTACATTTTGATTCGTAATCGCGGATAGATGTAGATGTTTTTGGGCCACAGCAACCACTTACTACCAGGTGGACTGTGTGCTCGTTTGTCATCCCATCCTATAAAAAAAGAGAAGCTGATCTAACGTACTGTGTCAATTAATAAATGAAACGTGAAGGAAATGATATTTACACATAACTGAAATGAGAGCATATAATTTTTTTTCAGAGTAAGGGTGACGAACGAGCACACAGTGCACCGGATGGTAATAATATGCAATGGCTTATATACTATTATATCTACTTATATCTACATCTATTCTTGATTAAGAATCACAATGCAGATTCGTTGTTACCCCTGAGGACAAAATAGAAATGCCTCGTTACCAGTAAAAGAGGTCACCGTTTCCAACCCATTCATGATTTAACTATAATATAGCTGCAGCATAGCTTTAACCACGTTAAAACTTTATTTATATAAATATATTCTATTACATTTTCATACTCTTAAGCGTTGTTAACGTACTGGACAATGTGGAGGGCGATCTAGAATGTAGTATATGTTAAGTAATATGTATATATATATATATATATATATATATATATATATATATATATATATATATATGTGTGTGTGTGTGTGTAAAGCTACAAGAGAAGCTTTCGTGAAACACGTTCAATATTATTACTTGAATAGTTGCAAATTATATGTGTAAAATATTTTCATTAGTATGCAAATAACTCTAAATAATACCGTGCGCGTGTGTGTGCGGTATGCGTATTATAATAACATCATCTTAAAAACAAAGCTCTTGCGAAATGTAATATTTGAGGTAATAATAATTGAAGTTTCAGTAACGATACATAAGTTATGAAAAAACTAATAGATTGAGAGATGTGTTTGACGGCGGTGCAACTTTCAATTAAAAACGCAATATCAATTATCAAAATTTGGAGAAAAAGTAAAAACTGATTTCAAAAATACTAAATAGTAATATAATTTTCACATTATTTAACAGCTTCTGATATCGAGGCTTTAGTACTTCGATACACTGCTTCGCAAGAGACTTCAGAAGCTGTTCAATTGTGTAATTGTGTAACATTATATTTATTTGTTCCCCTTCCGGTCGGTCGCACCGAGGAAGGACCACGCTCTCACAGAATACCAGCTTTAATCAAATAGCAGCTTAATGCTGCTGTGTTTCGTATGGTGAATATAGAGAACCGGAGACCCTTTTCACTTGAAACGAGGCATTCCATCCTAGAAGTGCAAACGCATCCACATTTCTGATTCTTAATCGAGGATAAATGTAGATGTGTATGGGCCACAGCATTCATTGCCACCAGGTGGACTGTGTGCTCGTATTTCACTCCCATCCCCACACCCTTCAGGTGAAAGTGCAGTGACAGTTTGAATTTAAAAAATTCAAACTGTCACTGCAACCCATCACAAGTCCACTATTGAACATAGAACGAATCCCACGAAGTATGGTCCTGAGACACCTGCACCCATCGGCTACCTGCGTGCTTCATCAGGTCGTCACTCCATTCAGAGGGGAAGTTGCATAACACGATGTTTGCTAGTATGAGGCTGCCACTCGAGAATGTTTTTAAATAATAAAGATTTACAATAACATAATATGATTTTAAGAACAGAGAGGCGTGTTAAACGTCATTAAGCGCAGGATGGAACGCGCTCGAAGATAATCCATTCGCGATTAGCGATGTCGCTATAAAATAAATATATGTACCAATAATCTCTGCAATAAAATTTTACGGCCTATTCTTCGTGTTCCGCAATAAGTGCGCACGCTTTATGAATGAATGTTTCTCACGCTCGTTCTAGAGCGCTAGAACGCGCGTTGTCAGTCTGTACAGTGTGTCACGGGTCCTCCACCCGTGACACACTGTACCACCTGTGGCGGGAGGGCTACGAGACTCAACGGGATAAGTAAAAGTGGTCGAGTGACTTGCTAGTCACATGACTGCCTCCCGCCTCGCAGTCCCCCCCTCTACTGCACCTCCCCCCGCGCAAGATATTGCATACCGCGTGGCGCCCACGCCGTCGCACTAGGATATTTTCTAAGTGCGCGATACTAAGCACGTGCCACGTCCCCCCCCCCCCCCTCACTCAATATCTTTTTTTATAAGATAAGGGTGACAAACAAGCACACAGTTCACCTGACGGTAAGTACGTACTGTAGCCCAAAGATATCTACATTTATCCTCGCTTAATCATTAAAATTTGGATGCGTTTTAACCCCTAAGGATTAAGATGGAATGCCTCGTTTCCAGTAAAAAGGGTCTTCGGTTATCTACACTCATCATACGCACACTTGCTTGAATATGTTACAAGATGCTAAATGGGTTCAACAAGTAGAAGTTGCAAAATGTTTAGGGATTAAAATTGATAGTCATTTGATTTGGAAGCATGAACTAGACGACATAGAAGCATAATTAGCTCAGCTTGCTATGCACTGAAGAAGCTAAGATATACTATGATATACTAAGATATACTATGATATACCATACTAAGATATACTATGCGTTTGTTGAATCTAGACTTCGTTATAGTATATTATTCTGAGAATGAATTATAAATATAACGTTCAAAAGGCCTTTATCCAGCAAAAACGAGCTATAAGAACAATGGTCCGTATACGACAAGAATACTGTCGTGAATACTTTTAAAAACTTGAGATTATAACTGTACCATGTCTATATATACTCGTCTTTCTCACTATTTTTTTAATGTATAAGGAATTAAGAGATTACGGACGAAATAAATGGTATTAGGGAAAATAAAAGAAGACAAGACTTTAAGAATAAAGTTATTCCTCGTTTAGCTGCTCACAATATTAGTCATTCATTTATTTAATCAATTACCAGTCGACCTAAAAAGTAATCTGTACAAAAGTGGTTTCAAAACAAAGTTGAAGAATTTTCTGTTGAAAAAATGCTTTTATAGTGTTTATGACTTTGTTAATGATAGATAGTATTCGATCATCTTAATATTATTTTAACATAGTCTCTAATCTATTATGAGGGTTTTGGCATTAATCATTTCATTATTTGATATTGCTTCATTTATATTCTATGTCGTTACTATTGTTAAAAAAAATATATATTTTGTTATGCTTATGTATTAATTGATTATTATTATTGACGTATTCTACACAATATATATATATATATATATATATATATATATATATATATCTATATATATATATATATATATATATATATATATATATATATATATATATATATATATATATATATTGTTCTGAATAAATTGAATTGCATTGAATACAAAGCAGCATTAAGCTGCCATTTATTTGGTACCAGACGATACAACTGCATGTTTTCCGTTTCCTTTGTTGTTAAGGATGCCATATAGGAATGCAAGAAATTACTACAACAGTGATGATTCGCTCCGGACATGTTCCTTTAAACAAATTTGCGTTTAAGATGAGAAAAGTGAATAATTAGGTTTTGCACAAAAATTGTGTTCGATTGTATAGTAGAACCTATCGTAGCTTTTCCATTGTCGGATAAGGCTAGAAAACTTTATAAACTAGTATTGTTAGATATTAAGAACAGATAATTTTTAAATAATTTTATTTTTTAGAGGGCTGGTTCTTTTTATACTCAAAGGCTATTTATTTAGTGAGAAAACGCCAGCCAGCGTTCTTGGTACTATACCGCGGGCACGCGGGAGATGGACTCTATAATAATTTAAGTTTTAGTTTTTTTTATTATGGTAATAAATATTGTTTATTAAAATATTATTTAAATAAACATACAAATAAAAAACTAAGTGGATTAAGTTAGTATGGCAAATAAAAACAAAACAAGTTATTTAGTAGCTCTCTGCGCGAGATGCGAACTTTGTCGTAATCGCATATCGAAGAAACCGGTACCCGACAAGCGGGACTCACGTGCTCGTGGCTATTTGCATATGTTATGGATCAAGTGATTAATAGGGTATTATTCATAATGTCCAGACAGCTTGAAAGGCAGGCACTATGATAAATATTAAAATGACCGCGCTTTATGAATAAAGTCCGTTACTTATTGTGTAGAGTAATAAAAACATAGGTTAGGTTTTTTTACTTCACATATTGAACAATTAAAAAAAATGAGAACGAAATTTGAGGGGGAGGAGAAATCCTCTCCCGAGGAGCCACCCCTGTCTTGGGACAGCCGGCGCTGGTGGGGTCGCGGATGTGTGCGTAGGCGTTCCCGTGGCCCTGCCGATATGCTACAAAGGTGGTACGCCATGGGGTGGAACAACATAACACGTTCTCGTTCCCGAGAGGCGGGTATGCGTAGACATTTCCCCGTGTAAAAATGCTTTGACCTCATAACCGATTATTTAACTATTGTGTGTATAGCGCGGACATACTTGTTATTCATATTTACCGGGCATTATAAATAGTGCCTTGATAAATCACTTCGTCCGTAACACACGGCATCGGCGTGCGCGCGGTTCGGAGGTCGAGTCTTTCATTGAACTCCTTGAGCTCCAGTCCGTCCCCGTACTACAAACTCTGATTTAATATTTATATTTTTAGGGCGTCACAACTCAAGGTCGCTTTGAAGCCCACTCTGTAGAACTGAAAAATTAAAGGTGGGGTTGTTTTATACGACGTAGTTTTAATATTCATTGGTAAGTCAGTTGTTGGGGACGCGAGCGCGAAATTGATGTCTTCGTGGAGTAGTGGCGTAGCAATATGGTCCACGAGTTCGAATCCCGCTCGGAACTAGTGTTTGTATACTAGTTTCGTGCGGGTCCTACAAGTAATTGTTCCGGATCTGGATGTTTGTCCTTGTGCAATTTATGTATGTAAACTGCCTCGACGATACAGGAAAATATCCTATTGTTGGTATGTAACGTTTTTATAAAAATGCGCTAACATAAGCTATTAAACTTTTCAATCACCAAATTAATGACAGATTTAATGAATGATAAATGAAGATCATAACATTTAAGTTAACATGTTTACGTCATACTAACTAAATTTTGAATTTTAATTTTTTTTCTTAATTTGTTACCGATTTCCTGTAATTAATTACCCACTGGTCTTACGGCTTAATTTCACAATATTAAGAACTTAAATGTTAATTAAAATCATCAATAGCCTTCGCATCCTTTGCAAAACAATTTGCTGCGCGGCTCAAAAACGTGTAAGAGCCACGCAGCAGCTATATGCATTATGTTTGTAGCTCGAATGGGTCGGCTTGACAGGGGTAGGACCACGCTCTCACAGAATACCACCGTAAAATTGCAGTTCAATGTTCCTGTGCGTCGTATGGCGATTGTAGACTACCGGAGACCCTTTTACTGGAAACGGGGCATTGCATCGTAGTCCTCACGGATGGCAAGTGATAGCCTCGTACCAGCAGTACTGGATGAACAGATCGATACAGGTGGCCCAAAACATGTTTTATAATATTATATGTCACAATCTTATATGTCAGACGTTGGCTTTTCCGACAATTTGTTTCAGCGCAGAAAAATCCTTAACACATATACATACTAATTAATAGTATACAAAACTGTTAAATAGTTTGTTTTTGACTGTGATTGCTTCATTGTGCTAGTAGTTAAAAACGCGACAGCTGGTCATGAGGTCCCTGGTTCGAATCCCTGATCGCCCAAAAATCAATTAATGGGTTTTTCTACATAAACACTCACGCCTGTCACCCAGAGGGGTAGGCAGAGACTACAGACTTCTATTTGGCACGATCCTGACACACCTCTCTTGCCTCCTTCACATCCATACACCTACGCATACATGCTCGTCGGTTAAGGGTACTCCTAATTTGGCCCATTTTCAATAAATCACCAATTTGGTCGATACATTTTCGCCTAGGACGTCCCTTTCCGACTCTGCCATTCACTTCTGCACCATAAATTTTCTTTGTCACTCTTTCCTCATTCATTCTTTCCTTTCTTAATCCTGGTCACAACATCATCTTGCAAACCACACTCTTCTCTTTTTACACAATTTCGTACCCTGTCATTCAGATTCAGCCCTAACATACTCCTTAACGACCGCATTTCTACTGCGTTTATTCTACTCTCGTGCTTCTTCTGCCACACCCAACTTTCACTACCATACGTTAAAGTAGGGACCAACACAGCATTGTGAATACCATACGTGCCTTTTTCGACACATTTTGACTCTTCACAATAGAGTGGGAGAAAGGCCCCATTTACTCTATTTCCCGCATTCACTCGTCGTTCTATATCCTTATCATATCTCCCATCCCTGCTAAATACGCAGCCCAAATATACAAACTCATCTACTTGCTCGATCAACTCCCCTTCTATTCTTATTTCACAAATCGTTTTACTTTCTTCTCTTTCAAAAACCATAACCTTCGTCTTACTTGCGTACACTTTCATACCCCTTTCTTTAAATGATCCGTTCACTAATGTAACCATCATTTGCAACTCGGCCGCCGACGACGCAAGAATAACTTGATCATCGGCGTACAAAAGGCATTTGACGGTTAACTCACCCATTCTTAATCCGCATTCTTCAACTTTCAAATTTTGCAAACAACTGTCCATAAATAGGTTGAACAGCCACGGGGAAGCCACACAGCCCTGTCTGACACCTTTATGGATGTCAAACCAGTCCGAGTAGACCCCGTTGATCCTAACACGAGCACTAGAGTCCCTATAAAGAGACTCCAATGCCTGTATCAAGCCAGCGCTCAACCCAAAAGAGGTTCAGTGTTTGCCATAGCAAATCCCTATCCACTCTGTCATAGGCCTTTTCCAAGTCCATGAACGCACAAAAAACCTTTTGGTTTTTGGCCAGAAACTTCTCCGCGATCATGCGCATGGAAAAGACTTGATCTGTACATCCCATTCCCTTTCTAAATCCCGCTTTGTCCCGGGTTTTTCTGTCAAGAAATTCTCAATAGCAGCCCGTAATCAGGAAGTTGGCAGTGCTACACCCTCGTGCCTCGGAAAGCACGTTGATTCTGCACCGGATCTCCACCCGCTCGTGTCCCATCAGACTGCGAGAGAGAGGGTATAAAGAGTGCACCTGTAATTACGCATACATTCGGGCACTATAATCCTGTCCAGCGCAGATGGCTAGTCTACGTTGAGACTGGTCACCGTGACCGAAATTCGGACTGGGGGACATTTTTTGTTGTAAGTACTTGCTTATGTTTTTAATTATTATTATTATTATTGAACATTTACAATTTTGGAATTTTGACTCATAATCGCAGATAGATGTATGCGTATATGGGCCCCTGGGCATTTTATCCACTTACCAATAGTGACACTCCTACTTTTATAAAATAATAGTAATAATTTATTTGACTCTCAATTTGACACAACATATTGATTACACTTATGTATCTATTCTAAATTACAAAATTATGTTTCAAAGTAGTGAGTGTAAATGTAGGTAACATCGATGTTTTAATTTTAACATTGGATCTTTTCATAAAGAAAGAACTCTAATTAAACAGAAAATATAAAAAAATAATTATAAAAATTAAATATTTCTTTGTTAAAGAAATTAGAATAAAAACGAAGCTCGATAGCGCAGTGGTTAAGGATAATTAACTTTGCAAATTTGCAGGCTAGAAAGCACACACCTAATTGTCCATGGTTTGGATATTTGTCCATGCTCCCACCATACAGGGTTTTTTAATAGAGAAGGAGAAATTTTTTTATGTATATATTTGAATTTTAGCAATCAATTTTTGATAAAATAAATGAATATTCGTGAATTATCTTCTGAGAAGGATCGAGAAACTGATTTATTAATACAAATACCTTGTGGAAATAATAGAAATCGCAAACATCCTTCTTTGACGAATTCGCGGTAAAAATCAATCTATAAATATAAATAAAATGAAATTGTTTGTATGCTATATTGAAACAATTGCTCTAATTTTGCGGTCTCTTAGCGTCATGTCACGCCCAGCATACTTCTTTTAATTCTCCTTTGACACGTACTCAGTTTTAGAATATTTTCCGAGTTAGTGCTCAAGATTTTTATTCAATAAAGGTGGAAGAAATAATATAGAAAATCAGTTGGGATGACGATAAATTACATGTCACATGACAGCGTGGTGAATGGACGCAATCATAACGGAATGGCAACCACGTGATGGCAAAAGAAAACGAGGCAGCAAGCAAGAGGATGGACTGACGATATCAAAATAATTGGAGGGAAAATCTGGTCAAGAAAAGCTAACAACAGAGAAGAATGGAAAGTGCTGGAAGAGAACTATATGTCAGACGGTAAGCTGCTAAACTGGCTGGTATTCGATATGCTAGATTATAATTTAATTAAAACAATCATTTACTACGTTAAAAATAGTTTATATCATTTAGTATTATCAACAAAGGCACAATAAAAAACATGAATAAATTAAAAGTTTTGTCTGTCTGTCAGTCTGCTCGGAGCAGTGTCCGGAGCGAGGGTGAGGAGGCCGTGCGAACAGAGGAAGAGCGACGTCAACAGTCAACTGGGATATTATATTTTTTCTAAATACTTTGTCACTCCTTGAGAAACCAAAAAAATGATGAGATAAATTGTTTTTAATTATCTTAAATACGTGGTACACGTGGTAGAGCCACGCTGTAAGTAAGATATACTTGTAGCACAAATGGGTCCGGTGAAGGCCCACGCTCTCACAGAATACCAGCGGAAAATAGCAGCTAAATGATGTTGTTTCGTATAGTAGCCATAGAAAACCGGCGACCTTTTTTACTGGAAACGAGGCATTACATCTTAGTCCTCAGGGATTATAATTCTTAAATGAGAATAAACGTTGATGTCTATGGGCCACAGTATCCCTTTACGACCAAGTGGATTGTGAGCTTGTTTATCTACCCTATCCTATTAAAAAAAACTAAATAACGCCACATTAGTAGACCCTACCGGACCCCACCTGTGCCTGTTGACCCTACCGGACCCCACCTGTGCCTGTTGACCCTACCGGACCCCACCTGTGCCTGTAGACCCTACCGGACCCCACCTGTGCCTGTAGACCCTACCGGACCCCACCTGTGCCTGTAGACCCCACCGGACCCCACCTGTGCCTGTAGACCCCACCGGACCCCACCTGTGCCTGTAGACCCTACCGGACCCCACCTGTGCCTGTAGACCCTACCGGACCCCACCTGTGCCTGTAGACCCCACCGGACCCCACCTGTGCCTGTAGACCCTACCGGACCCCACCTGTGCCTGTAGACCCCACCGGAGGACCCCACCTGTGCCTGTAGACCCTACCGGACCCCACCTGTGCCTGTAGACCCTACCGGACACCACCTGTGCCTGTAGAGCAGTGCACGTAAAGGCACGTCTCGACGCGTAATGTAATAAACACAATCTAGTTTTACTAGTTACTCAACTCCAAAGAGTCGGTAATTTCTTCATGAAGAAATGTATACCGGTTATCCATTGCAGCAAATAAAAGTCCACTGCTGAATATATATATGAATGAACGAATAAATGAATGAATGAATATACTTTATTATACACCACAAACAAAGTTACAAAGAACATAACAGAGAGCAGATTACATGTAAAATTTGGCGGCCTTATCGCTACATAGCGATCTCTTCCAGGAAACGTAAGGTGTAAAGGAATAAAACAGTGAATACTAGGTAGGTGGTGCAATATAAATATAAATAATATAATATCAATCCATCAATAAAATAACATATAAATAACTAATACATTAAAAAATATGATACACATATACATACGTATATACACAAACATACATAAACATACATATCCATACATATACATATACATATACACATATACATACATATATCCTCAAATATATACCACTAACATAAACAAATAAATACAAAGCTACATAATCACATAATTTATCCTAATGATTTTCGAACGATTGAGACAAATAATGCTCTTTAAGAAGTCGTTTAAAGACTACAATAGTCTGAGCTTCGCGTATATACAAAGGTAGGGCATTCCAGAGCTTAATAGACTGTACAGTAAAAGATTTATTAAAAAAAAGATGTATTGTGAGTTGGTACCCTTAAAATGAGTTTTCTTGAAGAGCGTAAAGGTTCCCCTGGAAGCCCAACAAAACTAAACTTCTCCTTAAGATAAGGAGGAGTAGAAGGTGAAATAAGACATAGTACAGAATAGAAAGAATATGCATGTTACGGCGAAATTAGATAGGTAACCACTTGAGACGTGAGCGAAATTGGGAAATGTGGTCAAATTTGCGCAATCCAAATATGAACCGAATACTAGTATTTTGAAGTCTCTCAAGCTTAGTTAACTGGTCTTTAGTTATGTCTACATAGCTTGCGTCAGCATAGTCGAGAATCGGAAGGAGAAGAGACTGTGCGAGCATAATTTTTGTAGGAATGGGAAGAAATGATCGAAGGCGACGCAGTGAACTAAGAGCGACAAAGGTTTTCTTACTTACCTCATTCAGTTGGCTTTTCCAATTTAAGGAACTATCAAGGTAAACACCAAGATTTTTGACATTGTCAAAGTAAGGGATCACAAACCCATCGAATAAAATGGGTGGTATGGAGAACCAGTCAATTCTTGAGATAAAGCTCTGACTACCAAAAATGATGAGCCTGTGACTTTTTAGGATTGACATTTAGGCCATATGATTGACTCCACTCATGAATCATATTTAAGTCATTGTTTAATGTAGCGATTGCATTCGGCAAATTCTCAATAGTTGACTGGGTGTAAATCTGGACATCATCCGCATACATGTGGTAGAGAGAAGAAATTTTATGAGTAATTGAATTAATGAAAATGGAAAAGAGTAAAGGTGACAACACGCCACCCTGCGGCACGCCTGCAGTAACATCACACCAAGATGAGTGAGTTTCATCAACATGAATACACTGCCGACGACCACGGAGATAACTTTGAAACCAGTCAATTACTGATGGAGATATGTTAAGGGAATACAACTGACTCAACAGTATATCGAAATCAACAGTATTGAACACATTACTGAAATCTAGCAAGGTCATGACTGTGAGTTGTTTATTATCCATACCCCACCGTATGTCATCAGTAACTTTAATTAAGGCAGTAGCCGTACTATGACCGGGACGGAAACCGGATTGTAAAGAATTCAACAGATTGTGCTTATTAAGGAAAAGTGTCAGTTGTTGGCAAATAAGTTTTTCAAGGACTTTAGAAAGGAAAGGTAAAATCGAAATGGGACGGAAATCAGTGAGGTTGACGAGATTAGATTTCTTCGGAAGGGGTATAACATAGGCACTCTTCCAGGCTTGAGGGAATTTAGAGGAAGATGCACATGCGTTAAGCAAATGAGTGATAATGGGAGTGATAACATCAAGGAGAGGAACGATCATATTACGGCTAATGCTGTCGCTACCGACAGCATTTGAGGAGATGGATAATATGATTTTCTTAACATCACATACAGTAAATTGACTAAAAACGAACGGAGAATAATTAGGAGTCGGACTTACAGAAAGAGAACGAAGTGTTTGCGGTTTATGTTCACTATCAAAAGAGTTAGAAGGATTAGAAAAATGTTGATTTAATAGTTCAACATCAACACTGGGAGGTGAAGTATTAAAAGAGATTCTACCAACTCCAACTGTTTTAAGAAACTTCCACAACCTATATGAGTCGCCGTTTTCGACTGAAGAATGAATATGGCGGCGTTGTGCATCTCTACACAATGTGTTGCAGCGATTCCGGATTTTAGTGTATTTTCTAAGGTTTTCCTCTGTTTTGTTCCTCTTAAGCTTTGACAATGCCGCATTCTTCTTCAAAATTAGCCTTTTCAGATCATCAGAGAGCCATGGAGCAGGTAAGTGCTTGAGTTTAATATGATGCATTGGCGCGTGTACGTCATATAGCTGAGTGAGAAGGGAATTGAAAAGTTCCACTTTATCGTCAATGCATGGTGCTCTCTCAATCACTGATATTATGAGCATCTTCGCAAAGTTGGTCAATATCCATTCCTCCAAAATAACGTCGCAGAACTAATTTAGGTTTGATTTTAGGAGGGCGTAGTTTATACGAAAGGAAAAGTAAATCGTGATAAGAGAATGCATCAGCAGGACACTGTCCATGCTTGAAAACTAGGTTTGAAGATGACACGATAATTAAGTCCAGAAGGGAAGGAGTACAGTTAGGACAGCAAGGGGTAGGATTTGCATATTATACGCTTCAATTATAGACTCAAGTTTTATAGCCCAATTGTCGCCTTTAAGTGAACAGGTGTTAAAGTCACCCATCAAAATAGTACGACTATATGTAGGGACAAGTGATTCTAAAAGAGATTCAAAAGAAGTAAAATAGTTTATAGAAAGAGAGGAACTGTAGAAAACTCCAAGTAGGATTTTATTCTGAGACAGGGAGACCTCAACTAGCAAATGCTCAGCAGAATCACCAGGAGGCGGTTGACATGACGAACTAACAATTTTAAATGGAAAGTAGGATCTTAGGTAGATCGCCACGCCCCCACCACCTCTATTACTGCGGTCATTTCTAATTAGATGAAACCCAGGCAAAGAGTAAGAAGTAGAAGGCAAACAGGGTTTTAGCCAAGATTCTGAAACTAAAATGGCATGAATATTTCGGGATTCAAATGACGCAAGCATGTCGGGATAATGAGCCGGAATACTTTGGCTATATATATATATATATATATATATATATATATATATATATATATATATATATATATATATGCCTCCCCTATTGATTGCTGGATAGGGGGGATATTGCCATAGTTGGTACGCTTGGCAGGCGGGTTGGCAGTTGGCAGCCGCAGTTTTTATTATTCTGAGCTGTTATCAGCAAGATGCTGCCCATTTCCTGTTTCAATTTCCCTCTGTCGCTGTGTCTTACGACATCCAGGTTATGATATGAGGTAGTGGATATTCCTACACCGTCACTATAGCGGTCCAATGTATACGCTTTTAAATAGTTTGGTAAAAAGTATATTAGAATACCGTGCTGTAGTTTGGAGACCTCATTATGCTACACATCACTGAGAATCGAGTGGATCCAAAAAAGGTTCACATGACATTTGTCTTACGCAGGTCGGTTTATGAAAATAATTTGATCTATTTGTAAAACGAAACGATTGATATATTATTTTTCGACCCTCCTAAAAAATTCCGTCTCACTTTAAGAGACAATCTTTTGTAATATTCTATAAAACATTTTGTTTTCTTTCCGCTTCTATACATTTTTAGTACTGTATATCATTATAATTTTTTTTATCTTTCTTTATCCTAGTAATATATGTAGGTATACAGCGCTGAGATAGTTATTTGCATGTGATAGCCACCTGCAATTATTTGTATATTTTAGTTGTTGTGGTTCATTCTTTTTTTTACGAGCATACATTTTACAAGGACAAACATCCAGACCCGGAACAATTAATTGTAGGCCATACAAATATTTGTTCCGTACGGGATTCGAACCCGCGGCCCTTAGCGCTGTAACTCATTGCTAAGCCACTGCGCTACGGAGCCGTCATTTTAAATAGCATGTAAGGAATGATACAACTGTTGGTGGATTAATAAACAACCAAAAAGCGAAAATGACTTTCATTTCAATAAGTATTCTTGTAATGCATGTTGAATATAAATGATTCTACTCTATTCTATTCTTTTCTGTTCTACTCTGTTGTATTCTTTTGTAATTATTTAAATATGACGTATATATTTCATTACCTCTTCACACAATAAAAAATATAAATTTCTTTGCAACTTTCCGCTAAACATATAAAATGATGTGTCTTACCTGGATTGAAGCGCACCTCCCGCCCTCCCTCAATTGCATACACTAACTCCGTCACCACTAGACATATGTTTAGCATCATTTTATATGTTTAGCGGAAAGTTGCAAAGAAATTTATATTTTTTATTATAATGGATTTTCGCAAAGTAACGCCTGATTCTATCAATTCTCTTCACACAACATAAGTGTTATACATTTACACTGAACTAAATTTGATTGTGATGAAGTATCTACCCAACAATGGCAACAAACGGCAGTGATTCTTGAAAAACAGAGGGAAAATGATTTCTTATATTTACGTGAACATTACTCATTGAAATAATACTAGTTTTTACGGAATTTATCACGTATATTTAACTTTTTAAATAACCGACGGTTCGAACGCTTTACAGCACTCATGGTCACGGGCGGGACTGAGATGTTCAACGTCCAGATGTCATAGTTAACCGCGGTTACCATAGATTAAAATTTAACTTTTGTTCCGATCTACACAGTATGAACTTATGGTATCTTGAAGTCTTGCAGTTGTATGCTTGGGTTGGAATTTAATTTTATTTACTATAGGATCCGAATCAGATGGTAGCACCCAGCCATCTCTATTGAAATTAGGATGTTTTTTGATTTCAATAGCCTCGTGAATCATCCTTGGAAGGAATCGGTGTTCTTTAGCGAGGATTTGTGGTCTATCAAATCTGATGTAGTGACGGGGGCGATCCTGTACGTGTTCACAGACTGCAGACTTCACGGAGCGTCGATTCTTCACATCAGCTATATGTTCTTTAATGCGGGTTTTAATTGATCTTTTGGTTTCTCCTATGTAGTAGAGACCACATTCACAATCAAGCTTGTACACTCCTGCATCTTGCAGAAGGACATTACACTTGACTGATGGTAAAAACTGACCAATCTTCTTCAGCGGCTTGAAGTATGTTTTGATGGAAGCGCGCTTCAAGATGTAGCCAATCTTGTCGGTGACTCCTCTAACATATGGCAGTACAGCAGGTACACGCTCGACTGTGGCCGGCTTCACTCGTTCACTGTGACGTAGGCGCGGGACCCGAAGCTTGTTGTCACGCAAATCTTGCTTGACATGGTGGAGCTCGGCAGCCAGGTGTTTACTGTCACAGATCACTCGTGCTCTCTGAAACAAAAATTTATCCACGGTAGCTAACTGTGAAGGATGGTGGTGAGAATCACCGTTTAAATATCTATCTTAAATATCTATCTGTAAAAGGATGGTGGTGAGAATCACCGTTTAAATATCTATCTGAATGGGTCCTTTTTCTATACACAGTATGGCTCAAGGTGTTATCAGGATTCCGAATTACTAACACATCTAGAAAAGCTAAGGAATTGATGGCCTCTAACTCCATTGTGAACTGAATTTTAGATTTTATAGAGTTAAGATGGTGAGACTACAACTGTCGGGGCAAACGGAGCAACAAGACCAAGGCGACCCCTGCCACGCTGTCCGTGAATTTCTGCAATATCAGGGGACTTCACTCTAACCCTAAACGCCGTCCACTACCATCTCGAGACGGCGAGGCCGGCTCTGCTCTTTCTGACCGAGACACAGGTGTCCTCTCCGGCTGATGTCTCGTATCTCTCCTACCCGGGGTACAAACTGGAACACTCCTTTGTGCCTCGGGCTGGAGTTTGCGTTTACGTCAGAGAGGACATCTGCTCTCGACGCCTCGGCAGACTTGAAGGTTCGGACCTGTCCATCCTTTGGCTACGCGTAGACAGCGACGACCATCCGCGCGTCTACGGGTGCCTCTATAGGTCCCATAGCGGTAATGCCGAAACAGCCCGACTATTCGACCACGTCCAAATGGCTGCAGATTCGTTGCTACAGCAGATCCCCTCCGCAGAGATCGTGATCCTCGGCGACTTTAACGCCCATCACGCCGAATGGCTTGGTTCACGTTTAACCGATCATGCGGGGAGATCTGTTCATGATTTTGCCTTGGCATATGGTCTGACACAGCTGGTTACTTCGCCTACGCGGATTCCAGATGTGGAGGATCATGCACCTTCCCTGTTGGACCTTCTGCTGACCTCTCACCCGGACGGATATCAGATTTCCGTCGACGCCCCTTTAGGCTCCTCCGACCATTGTCTGGTCCGGAGTGTGGTGCCACTCACGCTGAAATCGCGGTTGCGTTCTGCAGGCTGCCGCCGTGTTTGGCACTATAGGTCAGCCGATTGGGATGGGATGCGGTCTTTCTTTGCATCCTACCCTTGGGGGGCGGGTTTGCTTCTCGCCGGATGATCCCAACGTTGTTGCGGATTCTGTCGCTGATGTGGTACTTCAGGGTATGGAACTTTTTATTCCTTCCTCTGTGGTGCCCATTGGAGGCAAGTCTCAGCCATGGTTTGGTCGCTCCTGTAAAATAGCATCATGCTATAAGCAGGAGTGCTACCAAGCCTGGGCTGATGCATCAGCGTCCCGGGATGTAAACACCAGCGCTCTAAAAAAGAAGTATAATTCCGCCTCTAGGTCCTTCAAAAGAGTCATTGCCAAGGCAAAGTCAGAGCACATAGGCAGAATTGGCGAGAAACTAGTTCGCCTTCCTTCTGGAACCCGTGCATTCTGGTCTCTCGCCAAGGCTGTCCAGGGGAATTTCTGTCAGCCATCTTTTCCATCTCTGCACAGGGAGGACGACTCACTGGCCCATACCGCAAAGGAGAAAGCCGATCTTCTAGGCTCTTTCTTTGCGTCTAACTCGACTCTCGATGACGGGGGGAGTACTCCGCCGACCATCCCGCGGTGTGAGTGCTCCATGCCGGAAGTGCACTTCACACAGCGCTTGGTTCGCAAAGCACTCCTCTCCCTGGACATCCACAAGTCGAGTGGGCCTGACGGAATCCCCCCCAATTGTGCTGAGGACGTGTGCTCCAGAGTTGGCACCGGTTTTAACGCGTCTTTTCCGGTACTCCTACTCCCTAGGCGTAGTCCCAAAATCATGGAAGACTGCTTACGTCCACCCGATCCCTAAAAAAGGCGACCGCTCTGACCCGTCCAACTACCGGCCAATCGCCATCACCTCCTTGTTCTCCAAAACAATGGAGTCCATTGTAAACTGCCAGCTCATAAGGTACCTTGAAGATCACCAGCTGATTAGTGACCGCCAATACGGTTTTCGCCGTGGTCGGTCAGCTGGTGATCTTCTGGTCTACCTAACTCACAGATGGGTGGAGGCAGTAGAGTTCAAGGGGGAGGCATTGGCCGTTAGTTTGGACATTGCGAAGGCCTTCGATCGGGTTTGGCACAAAGCGCTTCTTTCGAAGCTCCCTTCCTATGGGCTTCCAGAGAAATTGTGCGATTGGATCACCAGCTTTCTTGCAGATCGGAGCATCAAGGTCGTTGTAGACGGTGCAAGCTCCGATTGCAAGCTTATTAATGCTGGTGTTCCACAGGGCTGCGTGCTATCGCCAACGCTGTTTCTTCTGCATATCAATGACATGCTGCATACCCGTAACATTCAGTGCTATGCAGATGACAGCACTGGTGATGCTCTTTACACCGGCCGAGCCAATATTTCTCGGGAAAACGTCTCCGAGTGCCGGGACAAACTTGTGTCTGAAGTCGAGTCTCTGCTGGACAGAGTCTCGGATTGGGGGCGACTAAATCTAGTCCAGTTTAACCCCCAGAAGACACAAGTTTGCGCGTTAACCGCTAAAAAGAACCCCTTTGTCGTATCCCCTCAGTTTCAAGGCACTCCCCTTGTTGCCTCAGCCAGTATCGGAATCCTCGGCGTCGACATATCGAGTGACGTGCAGTTTCGTGATCACTTGGAAGGGAAGGCCAAATTGGCCTCTAAAAAACTTTGGCGTGCTCAGCAGAGCGGGACAGTATTTCATGCCGGCACACCGCCTGCAACTTTACAAGGCGCAGGTTCGGCCGCACATGGAATACTGTTCCCATCTCTGGGCTGGGGCTCCCCAGTACCAGCTTCTTCCACTTGACCGCATCCAGCGCAGAGCGGCTCGAATCGTCGACGACCGAGTGCTTTCCGACCGGCTCGATTCACTGGCGCTGCGAAGAGATGTTGCATCTCTTTGCGTATTTTATCGCATCTATCACGGGGAGTGCTCTGAGGAATTGTTCGGATTAATCCCAGCCGCCAAATTTCGTGAACGCACTACACGTCAAACGTCCCGATACCATCCACACCATCTGGATGCTTGGCGGTCCACCACTGTACGTTTCACAAGGAGTTTTCTTCCACGTACAACCTATCTGTGGAATAGTTTACCACCTGCGATTTTTCCGGACCGATACGACCTGGGGACCTTCAAGAAAAGAGCTTACTCCTTTCTAAAGGGCCGGCAACGCACCCGCAATTCTCCTGGTGTTGCGGTTGATCATGGGCGGCGGTAGTCACTTAACATCAGGTGAGCCGCATGCTCGTTTGCCCATTCTTCTATAAAAAAAAATGCAGTTACTTTATCTAAAGGTAGAATTGTGAAAGTGTTGTCTACGTACCGCTTGTAGAATCTTGAATTTATGGGAGAAGTAAGCAGGGCTTTCTCCTCAAAGTCTTCCATGAATATGTCGGCGACAATGGGAGATACAGGTAAGCCCATCGCCACACCATCTACTTGCTTGTAGAACTCCTCCTTCCACAATAGGTGGCCAGATGTAAGGCAGTGGCTGAGTAATACTGCATATTCTACGGGCATGTTGTTTTCTTCCAGCCTTCTAGTTACAATTGAGATGCAGTCTTCAACAGGTAAGCATGTAAACAATGACTGCACATCAAAACTGACCACAGTTTCATTGTCTGCCAGATGTAGGTCTTTAATCTTGCTGACAAAATGGGAGGAATCCTTTATCAGTGCTTTTGTATGTCCCCTGAGCGGTGAGAGTATTTTTGCTAAGTGTTGAGCCAATCTGTAAGTTGGTGAATCGATTTCGCTCACTATGGGACGTAATGGAGCATTGGGCTTGTGTATTTTTTGTAACCCATACAATTTTGGTGATTTGGCGCACGTAGGTATTATCCATTTTACGTCCAGATTCAATTTTTCGGAGTGTTTCTTTATGAGGTCACTAGTTGTTTTTAGTGTGCTATTTGTTGTGTCGTTTTTAACCTTTTTATAGGTACTTACATCCGACAAAAGTTCTTGTATTTTAGAATTATAATCTGACGTATCCATGACTACCGTGGCGTTTCCCTTATCTGCGCGGAGAATCATAAGTTCTGATTTATTGCGTAGGTTCTTTAACGCTATAAATTTGTCTTTGGGAAGATTCGGTTCAGGCACTGAACATCGACGTAACATAGTACCTCCAAATCTTCTTTCCGCATATTGTTTTTAAATAAACAGTCCTCAACACTACAGATAATTTCTTCGTACGGTAATTTGCGTGGTGTAATAGCAAAATTGAGGCCTTTGGATAAAACACTAATTGTTGCATCATCCAGTGTTTGTTTTGACAGATTATAGAGCGCGATTAATCTATGATCTGTGTTTGTCAATGGTTGCTTTTGGTTCTGGCATTGATTCGGATGTTTGACATTTGATTTGGCCGTTAATTTTTGATATTTTTCTATATGTTTGTTTTTGCATTCGTTATATTTACTAATTTCGCGTTTATTTAATGTTTCCATGCAAAAATTATAATCAAACGTCGTTAAAATTTTCTTTAATTCACTGGATGATGTGTCTATCGATTTATTTATGTCATATAGATAGGAGCGTTTTTGTTGGATTACCGTCCGTAACAACTGTTTACTCGCCTGATTTAAGATCTTAGCGCTTCCTCGAATGTCCTTTTTGGTTGATATTTTGACACACGTAGGAATGAGATTATGGTCTCGGCATCTCTTCAAGAAATTTAAGGCTGTTAGATCTCTTGCGCGCTTGGTCTTTAGATTTTCTAATCGGCGTATTTTATTTGCAATTACCAGTCCGTACTGGTTTACTTAATAATTTCTCATATTTACGCGAACACTATGCATTGAAATAATACTAGTTTTTACGGAATTTATCGCGTATATTTAACTTTTTAAATACGGCCACGGGCGGGGCTGAGATGTTCAACGTCCAGATGTCACAGTTAACCGCGGTTACCATAGCTTTTCTAGATGTGTTAGTAATTACTAACACATCTAGAAATCAGTTAGTCAGGATAACACCTTGAGCCATACTGTGTATAGAAAAAGGACCCATACATATAGATACTTAAACGGTGATTCTCACCACCATCCTTCACAGTTAGCTACCGTGGGAAAATCTTTGTTTCAGAGAGCACGAGGGATCTGTGACAGTAAACACCTGCAAGATGCAGGAGTGTACAAGCTTGATTGTGAATGTGGTCTCTCCTACACTCAACAAACTAAAAGATTAATTAAAACCCGCGTTAAAGAACATATAGCTGATATGAAGAATCGACGCTCCGGGAAGTCTGCAGTCTGTGAACACGTACAGGATCGCCCCTGTCACTACACAATTCAAATTCAAATTGTTTATTGCATGTCACATTACAAATTTAAGATGGTACAATTTTGATCGGTATACATGTGACGCCCCGCAAGGGCATAGCAACACTAGAGGGCTAACTATTTTCGTATTATCTAATTTTTAAACATAAATTACAAATTATCATATCATCAACATTCAATATTATTTTATATAAATTAATTTAATTTGAAACACTATGAATAGTCTAAGTATTCTTACTTTATCGTTATTTATCGTCAAAAAATTCATTTAAATTATAGTAACATTTATTAATAAGAAATATTTTTAATTGTTTATTAAATTGCACAGGATTTTCCAGGATTTTTATGGAATTTGGTAAATGGTTATAAATCTTTATTGATATAACGTGAGGGCTGTTTGAAACTAATTTTAATTTGGAGAAGGGTATCTTAAGCTTATATAAATTTCTATTATTTCTTTTAGTCTTTTTAATAGGTGAGTAGAGTTTTGGGTGTTTCCTAACAAATTTACAAGATTCGAGGATGTAGATAGATGTAAGTGTCAAAATCTTATTTTTAATGAAGTGGGGTTTACATGACTCCATTTTGTCCAAATTTATCAATATTCGTAGACACTTCTTTTGTAATATAAATAATTTGTTTATATCACAAGAGTTTCCCCACAAGATGATGCCATAGGAGAGTACGGAGTGAGCATGTGCATAGTAAGCCGCAAGGGCAGTCTTAAAATCTGTCACACGTTTAAGGTGTTGCAGTGCATAAATAAATGAGGATATTTTTTTTGCAACTTTTTGTACGTGCTGTTTACAACTCAAATGTGTGTCCAGGTCTATTCCTAACAAAGTGCCAGAGTTAACAGTTTCTAGTTTTGTATTTTTTATAGTTAAACGATATTTGTAAACCAGTTTTTTGGTAGGGTTTAAATTGAATAATTTTAGTTTTATTAAGGTTAAGTTGTAAATTATGTAATTGTAGCCAGCCAGTAATTTTATCTAATGTATAGTTCAATTTTGTAGTTAAATCTGTGGAATTAGTGCAAGAGATTAATATGGAGATGTCATCTGCAAAGAGCACGCATAGATCGTCCAGTATGTTTGGGAGATCATTTATGTAAATAAGAAACAAAATACAACCCAAAATGCTACCTTGAGGGATAGAGCCAGTAATGAGAGTTGCATCCGATCTGACATGTGTAATTTTGCCTGTCTCGAAGTGGGTATATTCAATTTGTACATATTAGAAGTGGTTATCAAGATAGGATTTGAACCAATTATGAGCTATTCCCCTAATTCCTGTTTGATACAGTTTTTCCAATAGAGTTCTATAACAGACTCTGTCATAGGCTTTACTCATATCGAGCAAGAGGCCTACTGCGATTTTTTTATCGTCGATTTTGTCTAGGATGCTTTTTACATATTTATAAATTGCTAAGGTGGTGGAGTGGTTTTTCCTAAAGCCATGTTGGTTCACGTGCAAAATATTATATTTTTCATAAAATGAACAAAGACGTTTCGCCATAGCCGCTTCAAATATTTTAGCAGACGTAGGTAACAGAGCTATAGGTCGATAATTATTCATGTCAGTAGTTTCGCCCTTTTTTATGCAAGGGTTTGATTAGAGATATTTTGAGGGCATCTGGGAAGATACCTTCTGAAAAAGATTGGTTTACCAATATTGTATAGGGAATTGTTAACAAATCAGCACAACTTTTAATCAAAATAGGAGTCATTTCATCAATGCCGTAGGATGATTTATTTTTGAGATTTTTTATTATGGTATTCATTTCATGAGTTTCTACTGGGCTTAAGAAGAGAGTGTTTTCGATGGATTTTGTTAAAGTTGTTTTATTTAAATTACAGTTATTTGAGTGTAAATTTCCTATAGATGCATAAAAGGTATTAAATAAGTTCGCTACTATTTTAGGATCACATGATATATGTTTATCTGTTATTTTTAGTTGAACATTTCTATATTTTCGTTATTTATGATTTGCCACATAGTTTTAGTTTTATTTTGAGAATTTTCAAATTTATATTTGTTACATAATTTTTTGGATAAATTGATGGCTTTTTTTAATATTTTACAATACTGTTTATAACGATATTTAAAATTTTCATTTTTGGTTTTGGAAACCAATAACTTTAAAAATCTTTTATAGCGACACGATGTTTTTAATCCTACTGTTAAATAATTTTTCTTTGGAGAATTTTTTTATTTTTATTTGGATTTTTGGTATACATTTATTTAAAGCTCTTTGTAAAATTTCACTAAATATGTCATAATTCTCATTTACATTTTTATTAGGTTTAAGTATGTCATCCCAATTTATATTAGAAATTTCATTTTTGAATTTAGTTATATTTAAGTTATTGTATATTCGTTTATTTAATAAAAATTGCTTTAAGTTTTGTATTGGAGACGGTATAGAAATTAATAAACTACAATGATCTGAAAAACCAAATTCATGAACAGCTATTTTCATATCCTTTAATTTAAAATTAATAAAAAGTAGATCAATGCATGTGGAGCTGTTTGGTGTAATTCTGGTGGGTTGTTTAATCTTTTGGTGGAAGTTATACGATAACATTAAATTAGAGAGCCTATTTTTTTCGCTATTATTTGTTAGGAAGTCTACGTTAAAGTCGCCACCTATGATAATATTCTTAGAATAATCCTTTTTTGAGATGAGACTCAAGAGTTTTTCTAGACGTGAATAGAATACTTCGATTTCCCTTTTGCTATTAGGCCAGTAGAGGTTAATAATTAACAGGTTTATTTGAGAGATTTCAGTAGCACATATTTCAAAAATCATTTCGGTGGACAACGAAGATATATCTATTCGTTCGTAATATTCTAATGTGTTTTTTATTAGTATACATACTCCACCACCGTCATGCTCCTCCCGGCAGAAAGATGAGCTTACGGAATATCCTTCTATTTTCAACAAATCTTTCTTTTGTTTATTTAACCAAGACTCTGATATACATATGACATGAAAATTACATCTATCCTCTATAAATGCCTCTAGTAGGTGAGTTTTATTACAAATACTTTGCATATTTTGAAACATAATATTAAAATAAACTCCGAAAAGTAGAATTACTTGTTAAATTATTGTCTTTTGTTGGTCCTACTCCGTCGCTGGTTATAGCTTGATTTGTGTTTTTTGTAGAGATGGGAACGGTAAAGTTTGGTGATTTATAGACGGTTATTTTTGTATCATCTCTGCCTTCTGTTGTCTGCGTGTACGTATTGATTTTCCCATCATTTAGTGATAGATCGGTTGCTTCTTTTCCATTGATGATTAACTTATTGTTTCTTATAATCGCGTGGTGTCCATGTTTTCGCGCTATATATAAGGCATGCTTCAACTTTTTTCTTTTTTGCAAAGCTTGAGGACTTAAATACTCTGTGGCACTGAAACCGGCTTGTTCTAAATATATGTAGTTATCTAGGATGTATTTTTTCATTCTTTTGTTAATTAATTCGATTTTTAGCGGTCTTTTATTACTCCTTTTGCCTATGAATGTTAGTCCTTCTATATACCCTGTTAAATCTAAGCATAGTATGTCATAAAAAATATTTATAACTCTTTCTATTACTATTTCGTCCGATTCCCAATAATTCTCTATAAATCCGTGTAGAACTAAAACTCTTTCACAGAGTTGATTGTTCGGTTGGAGTACATTTTCTTGAATGTGTTGGATCTCTTTTTGTAATTTATTATTTTCAGCCTGGAGAGTAAGGCATTTTTGTTGTAATTGCTCTATTTTGGAGCCTAAATCTGATATATCTTGCTTAAATTGTGTTTGTTCCAGTAAAATTTTCTTGAAGCTTTGTTTAAAATTGGCTTTTATTTCAGATATAGCGTTTTCTATTTCTTTTTGGAAGGAAGTTTGTATTGCTTTCAAGATATATTTGTTGTTGTCTTGCAATATAGATGTAATTTTTTGTAGTGTGATTTGCTCATCATCTTTATTAGAACAAATAGTCACATCTTTTCCGATTGGGGATTTTGAAGTTTCAAACTACTGTATTTCCTTCGGGCAATATTATAGAGTCATCGTCACTAACTGTAGAGTTTTCTTCATCGAAATGTGATATCTTTTTTCTTTTTGTGATATTAGGATCTATTATTAGATTTAAACTTAAATTTTCAAGATGCTGTTGTGGTCGGATAGGCGTGTTACTGTTGTCTGCCTTTGGTTCATTTGATCGACAAAGTTGGCATTTCCACAACAGTTTGTGATCTTTAGTCATGATATTGTAAAAACGTTTTTCGGATACGTTAGCACATTCGAGATCATAATTTTGGCAACAAATAGAGCATTTCAAAAATCTCCTATCAGGTGTGTCTTGACGGCAGCCTGCACAAACGCCTGCCATCTTAAGGGCAGTGGCGGTAGTTTGGTAACGATTCTTAGAAATGTCTATGTCAGCTATTCTACAATAGATGGCGCCACGTAGTATGTGAGTTACGTTGTATAATAAAGCTCCCCAATCTAAACGAATTTGCAACAGGTGTATACGCTATTTCACACTAGTTGGCGTTGTGTTATTTATGAGCTAGAAAACAGGTAGGGTACAAAGTCCATTTCTTAGTTCTCGACAAAGAACAATAATTCGTTATGCAGATTTAAAAATTACGCACTGTTTATTTACAGTTTTCACACATTTATTAAGTTTTAATTTATTGGTGTATTGTTTAAAGATTATTCACTATAATAGACCACAAATCCTCGCTAAAGAACACCGATCCCTTCCAAGGATGATTCGCGAGGCTACTGAAATCAAAAAACATCCTAATTTCAATAGAGAAGATAGCTGGGTGCTACCATCTGCTTGGAATCCTATAATAAATAAAATTTAATCCCAACCCAAGTATACAACTGCAAGACTTCAAGATACCATAAGTTCATACTGTGTAGATCGGAACAAAAGTTAAATTTTAATCTACGGTAACTGCAGTTAACTATGACATCTGGACGTTGAACATCTCAGTCCCGCCCGTGACCATGAGTGCTGTAAAGCGTTCGAAACGTCGGGTATTTAAAATGTTAAATATACGCGATTAATTCCGCAAAAACTAGTATTATTTCAACAGAGGGAAAAGATAGAGAGAGAGAGAGAGAGAAAAAAAAAGACAACAAGATTTTTATACGTGGTATATATATATATAATAATATAGTTGTAGCACGAATGGGTCGGCTCGACCGGAGAAGGACCACACTCTCACAGAGTACCAGATTGAAATAGTAGCTTAATGCTGTTGAGTTTCGTATGGTGAGTGTAGAACAGGAGACCCCTTTTACTGGAAACGAGGCATTCCATCTTAGTCCTCACGGGTGACAACATATCTGAATTTTGATTTGTAATCGAGGATAGATGTAGATGTCTATAAATAAATAAATAAATTAATTAAGAACTAGTAGATTGGAACCTCCATTTAAGCAAAAAATGCCTGTGTTTGGAGGGTCCGCCCTTCCATTACTATACCTATTCATGTTACATGGCAGTATGGGTAAACATATTCTATATCATATATTAAAGTTATCTATATATTACGAGTACTTATATTCTAAGGACAATCAAACGATAGGAACTAGTCTACTTATAAATACTGTATGGTATGTGAGTGAAAGTTAATTTATTTATGTATACGTATGTGTGTGTGTGTGTGTGTGTGTGTGTGTGCGCGCGTGTGTGCGCGCGTGTGCGCGTGTGTGCGCGTGTGCGCGCGTGTGCGCGTGCGTGCGTGCGTGTGCGTGTGCGTGCGTGTGCGTGTGCGTGCGTGTGCGTGTGTGTGTGCGTGCGTGCGTGCGTGCGTGCGTGCGTGCGTGTGCGTGCGTGCGCGTGTGTGTGTGCGTGCGTGCGTGCGTGCGTGCGTGCGTGCGTGTGCGTGCGTGCGCGCGCGTGCGCGCGCTGCGTGCGTGCGCGTGCGTGCGTGCGTGCGTGCGTGCGTGCGTGCGTGCGTGCGTGCGTGCGTGCGTGCGTGCGTGCGTGCGTGCGTGCGTGCGTGCGTGCGTGCGTGCGTGCGTGCGTGCGTGAGTGCGTGAGTGCGTGCGTGCGTGCGTGCGTGCGTGCGTGCGTGCGTGCGTGCGTGCGTGCGTGCGTGCGTGCGTGCGTGCGTGCGTGCGTGCGTGCGTGCGTGCGTGCGTGCGTGCGTGCGTGCGTGCGTGCGTGCGTGCGTGCGTGCGTGCGTGCGTGCGTGCGTGCGTGTGTGTGTGTGTGTGTGTGTGTGTGTGTGTGTGTGTGTGTGCATACCTTTTACACTTACCATCAGGTGGACAGTGTGCGCGTTTGTCACCCTATCCTATAAAAAAGATACCTTTGAAAGAGGCATCTTATTAAATATTTTACGTGATAGTGCCACATTGCAGCTATATTGTGGTTGCAGCACGAATGGTTCAGATCGACCTGGGTAGGACCACGCTCTCCAAGAACACCAGCGTAAAACAGCAGCTTAATGCTGCTGTGTTTCGTAGAACCGGAGACCCTTTTTACTGAAAATGTGCCATTCCATCTCAGTCCTCAGGGCTGACAACGCATCTGCATTTTTAATTCTCAATTGAAGACAAAAATGTAGATGTCTATGGGCCACAGCATCCACTTATCATCAGGTGAACTGTGTGCTCGTTTGTAACCCTTATTCTATTTAAAAAAAACTCACCATCGACATTAAATATTAATCTGTGCTTCAAATAGATAGCAGTCCATGATAGCGTCGTTATGTATATGTTCCGTATAGCGCGGGGCACGTAAGGGGCACATGTTGTGTTGCCGGGCACGCGCCTCCCACTGCACCCTTTGACACCCTAAGTATTTTTGTTAAAATCAGTTTTTTTCGAAATATTGCATACTGATGAAAATATATTATTGTTGTTCTTAGTATGATTCCGGTAATTGTTTTACAGCTGAGCACTACACATTACACCATGGCAACTTAAAATTCAAAAAATTTCCGTCGAGAGTAACAATTAACGCGCGTCATCTAACATGGCCCTTGTGATATCCTTTTTATCAATAGTGACGCAATGTGAAAGTAATCAATAACCATTGCATGTTTTTTCGAAGATTTCGCTGGTGATTTATGAGATGCTTTGCAAAATGATTCTTAATTTATTACAAATTTTAAGCTGAGCTGCGCTGAAGCTGAATCGTATTATGTCTGCAGTACTCGTAAGTTTGCTTGAAGTACCAGGCAGGCACAAGTTCATGACAATAAAAACTGCCGATTGAATTACCAAAATTTACACTTTTATTACCTAAAAAACTTAAAACACTAATAATTAACCACACTGATTCACTTTATTTCGCTCCAAAGCTTCGCTTGTCTCGGCAAATGTAATACTGTTGCGATCGCGTATTGCAGCGCCTTTAAATACCCCTTTTTACCGAAACATCCAGAATATTCAAGTAAATACGCGCACCAACCGACCAGGCACCGAAAGTTCGAGTTTAGGGCTTCTAGAAAGCTTAATTCTTCGTCTGTTCTTCTGTTCGATACTAGATGGCGCTGTTGGTTAGAAGATTAGTCATCTCATTTTCTGGAAAGCTTTCCTCGCTCTGTTACCCGACACTAGATGGCGCTAGTGCCAGACGTCAACTTAGGCGCGCAACACTGCCTCCTAAGACATGCTCGTCCCGAGCATTATCGGTCCCATAATCACGCGCCAGTCGATCCACATGGACGATCTTAGGAGTACCTCTTGCTCCTTTTCGAAACGGCTCCGCAACGTCAAGGGCTGTCCTCTCCCATAGTGCACCAGCATTGTACAATTTCGATGCTCCTCTACTACGAGTCTGAGGTCTCTTCACAGCCGCACAACTTGTACACGTGCGACACCAATCCTCGACATCGTCACGATAATGGACCCAGTAAAACCGTTCTCAGATCTTCAGTAGAGTTCGTTTAACTCCCAGATGGCCACCTGAACAATCATATTGGTACAGCTGTAGAACATCCGGTACTTTAGCTTTAGGGACAACCATTTGCAAAGGACAGCTGTCTCCTCGACCATTGTCCCATTTACGGCACAGGACTCCATCCTGAATCAGCAAGCTATCCCATTGGGCCCAATAGCTTCTAGTGGTCGAACTCATCGCTGAGACGTCGCTCCACTTGGGCTTGGTAGCACGGGCCTTCATTCATTCCAGAATCGGATTGATGTCCGGATCTTCCTGCTGGGTATGTTGTAATCTGTCCTTCCACTCGTTGCTGAGGTGGTCTGTCCTGAGCGTCCTCACGGATACCACTTCCTTACCCTCTTGTCTAGTACTGTTCTCGCAATCATCAGGATAAGATCTTCTTGACAATGCATCTGTGTTGCCTCGCCATTTCCCGCTGTAGTGTCCGACAGTAAAGTCGTATTCCTGCTGCTTCTGGGCGGTGCTACAAGCCGCACTACCCTCTCGAGTTCGATCACCTTCCCTTTTTACAGATAGCTTATGGCAGCTGGATCGAAAATTGCCCCTTTCCCCACAGCCGTAGCACCTTGGGCTGTAATTTTTATTGTGGTCGCGAACCTTAATTGCTGCAAACTCCCTAACGTGAGAGGAACGATGAACCTGCCGCCGCCAGGCGGTGCCGTTAGCTGCACTACCCTCTCGAGATCGATCAACTTCCCTTTCTACAGTTCGCTTAGAATAGCTGGATCGAAGATGGCCCCTTTCCCCACAGCCATAGCACCTAGGGCTGTATCCAATATTGCGGTCGCGAACTGTAGCTGCTGCGACCTCCCTGATGCGATGGGAACGATGATCCTGCCGCACGGCTTCCACCTCCAGTGCATGGGCCAAGGCATCCTTAAGCATCTCGTGGTGCCCGAGCCTCACAGCAGCTCTGACTTCAAGGTCGCGGATGCCGTCGATGAATGTCTGCACCAGGTTCCCTTCAATGAGCGTAGGTAAGACCGGTATGCTTTTCGCACCAGCTTCTCCACCTCTAGAGCCCATTGCTGCAGGTTTTCGTTGAGGCGCTGCACGTGATCTTTAAGCTGCGCACGAAAGACGTGTTCTAGGTGAGCGTCGCCATATCTCGCCTCCAATGCCTCAAGGAGTTGCTCATAAGTTACTTCCTCACCGAGAGCTTCCAGAACTGTTAAGGCCTGGTCGCGCAGGCCTAGTGTGAGAGCAGTCATGGCCTGACTTTTATTCCAGCCGTTCGCCTTCATAACAGCCTCGAACTGGATTTTGTAGGCTGACCAGGAAGAAGTCCCGTCGAACGGCGGCACTTTGAATCCACGTAGCGAGGGTGTTGTAGCTACTACGGGAGCTGTAGTTCCATCCCCAAGTTTGAGTTCGTCCAGTGATTTCTTCATGTCAGCCATTACGTTGTCAACCCGATTGTTTACTTGGTCGATTCGGGTTTCAGCTTCCGACAGGCGGTTGTCATGTTGAGCAACCTTATCCTTCACCTCCCGTATCTCTTTTCCGAAGGTAGCGTGGATGTCCTTCATGAGGAGCATCTGCTCTTCCTTATCGCGTTTGAGCTGCTCTTCCAAACGACGGACCTGTTCCTCTTGTCCGCCCCGCAGCTGCTCTTTCAATCGGTGCGCCTGTTCCTCCTGCCAGCGAGCCTGTTCCTCCTGCTGCTCTTTCAACCAACGGGCCTGTTCCTCCTGTCGGTGAGCCTGCTCCTGTAGCATCACCATCAGAGCACCTAAGTCAGATGCTGCAGATGTAGGAGCTACTGACGGGCCTGCAGCCGGCGGCTGGTACTCCGACGTCTGCGGCGTTGCGCCACCAAATCTTCTTTGGTCTGTCTCCTGCTGTCGTTGACTTCGGGTACGGACACCCTCCGTTTCCTCCTCAGATAAAATCGGCATAATTTTATCCCACTTCTGACACCAATCGTTACGAGCTTGAGGTTCGTGACAATAAAAGCCGATTGAATTACCAAAATTTACGCTTTTATTTTTATTTTTATTACCTAACACCAATTAAAACTTAAAACACTAATAATTAACCACACTGATTCACTTTATTTCGCTCCGAAGCTTCGCTTGTCTCGCCAAATGCAATACTGCTGCGATGCGAATATTGCAGCGCCTTTAAAAACCCCTTTCACCGAAACATCCAGAATATTCAAATAAATACGCGCGCCAACCGACCAGGCGCCGAAAGTTCGAGTGTAGGGCTTCTAGAAAGCTTAATTCTTCTGTTCGATACTAAATGGCGCTATTGGTTAAAAGATTAGTCATCTCATTTTCTGGTAAGCTCTCCTCGCTCTGTTACCCGACACTAGATGGCACTAGTGCCAGACGTCAACTTAGGCGCGCAACAATATTATACTAATTGCCAAGTCAATTCGGGGGCCGGGGGGGGGGCTGGTGACCTGTAATACGGGTCTTTGAACCTACACGGGCACCAGTCTCCCATGAATGACATAATATTGTTAAAATAGAGATGTAACACTTATGTATCTTCCATGTCGTTTGTGGTGAGAAATAAATAAATTATCATTATTTTTACAGATTCTTTTTTTTTCTCAAGATTTTATAAAATCTTGGTTTTTGAAAGATGTTCACGGGCCTAAGTCAAGTGCGCATCCATTTGGGAATCAAAATCCGAGATGTCTTCTTGCAAACATTTTCGGACTATACGGCACGTGTTGCTTTTTGCATGGTAATATAACTATTTTCAGGAAGGGATATATAACTATTTTGAGGGAGTGGGACAAACATTTCGGGATCACACCAGTACTGGAGAGCACCAGCGTTACAATACATACTTTGTTTATTTCCCAGATTATATATACTTCTTCTTTTAGTTCTGTGTATTTATGATTTTTTTCTGCGATGGTTTTTTTGTAGATGATGAGTATTTGGGATCGCTATATCAATTAGGTATACTGTTTTATTTAATTTATCGATTAAAGTTATAGTTATCTGGTATATTGTAAT
The DNA here is from genome assembly GCA_907164705.1 of Parnassius apollo. Lineage (NCBI taxonomy): Eukaryota > Metazoa > Arthropoda > Insecta > Lepidoptera > Papilionidae > Parnassius > Parnassius apollo. The sequence goes on from CAJQZP010001228.1 coordinate 2,375,351, forward strand.
GAATTTTTTTATCGGTAAAAATAGCTCTATCAAAGTACATTCCGTGACTGTCGCTCTCCAGAATAGGTTTAGGGGTATAATGATAGTACGGCAGTAGTTTTTGGTTCGGGATTAAATTGTATTTATTTGCAAGCTTTTCATGAACGTACGAACGTACGAACCTGGTTATGACGGTGGGTGTAATCAGTTTGTACTAGGCTGGGACAAGCACTGGTAATATGTTGTATAGTTTCGTGCATGTCTACCTTGTAATTCTTTACTACGCCACTTTTATAGTTTTTCTTTTTCATGATCAATTACTGTAGTAGCTCTATTACTTTGATTACTTAAATTTAGAGGGGTATAATTGTTATTGGAGTCAATGACTGCTTGATGTAACGGACTATTAGCTGATTTTTCATAAAAGAAAAACTGCGGGTTTTTGATTTGCCTTTCCATAACCTTTAAAGATCGATCAGACTCCTATCCCCTATAGCATCCGGGGCGCACAGCTGCATTCCCCCCTGCGCACTCTGCACTCTGCACTCTGCACTCTGCACTCTGCACTCTGCACTCTGCACTCTGCACTCTGCACTCTGCACTCTGCACTCTGCACTCTGCACTCTGCACTCTGCACGTGCCAAACACTATAATATTAATCTATTTCCATTAATCGTGTACTATTAGTATGGGGTAGCGTCACGCTGCAATTATATTATTTATTTATTGCATTTACATGATGTGGTTCTGTGTGATATATTAAGCACATGTACCCAGCAAGGGTAACAGTATGAAATAAAGATAGCTAGCTGTAATGCCTTAATTCTAATACTAAGATGTATATATTTCTATACAACAACACAAGTATTATTATAGTATTTAGTATACGTTATATTACCATATTTGCGTATTTGCCATGAATACCAGCGTGAAATAGTAGCTTAATGCTGTTGTGTTTCGTATGGTGAGTGTAGAGAACCGGAGACCCTTTTTACTGGAAACGAGGCATTCCATCTTAGTCCTCACGGGTGACAACGCATCTGCATTTTGATTCGTAATTGAGGATAGATATAGATGTCTATGGGCCACAGCAACCACTTACCATCAGGTGGACTGTGTGCTCGTTTGTCACCCTATCCTATAAAAAAAATTATTTATTTACTTTAATTTTACATAATATTCATCCAATTTATATAACATTTCTTAATAAAAAAGTTATTTAGTGCTATCATAAACTTCTTATTTTCTTCCATCTCTATTATATCTTTGGGTAATGTATTATATAATTTAACTTCCATGGAATACGGTCTAGAACTATATAAAGATAAAGTAGTTTTAGGCAATATTATAGTTGTAACGGGAATGGGTCGGCTCAGTTGAGGAATGAACACGCTACCACGGCATACCTGCGTAAAATAGCAGCTTAATGCTGCTGTGTTTCGTGTGGTGAGTGTGGAGAGTCAGAGACCCTTTTTACTCGAAACAAGGCATTCTAACTTGGTCCTGGGGGTGACAAGGCATCTGCATTTTAATTCTTAATCGAGCATTGATGTAGATGTCTAAATGCCACAGTATCCACTAACCATCAGGTAGACTGTGTGCCCGTTTGTCATCCTTACTCTATTAAAAAAATTCAATGAGTGGGGCTACACTAACACTATCAAATTTCACCGTGTAAAATTATATTTTTATTAATTACACAAGTGTAAAAGACGTAGGTTGCGTTGTTACAGGAGTACTGATCTACCTAACTTTACCGACACCACTCCGGACATGAGCCAACATTCAGTAGCAACAGTTGGTAAACGGAATAGGAATTCTAGCTGTCAGCACATCCATGTCTTATTCATCTTTTTCTTTTCGTTTGTCTGTGAAAGTCTACCGCTGGATATGAGCCTCTCACATAAATATTAACAGTAATTATGTTAGTATATTAAATATATATTTATGTATAGTTATCACTTCCCTTTAAATATTTATTTAGCCCAACCAGAGGAGAATAATCTATTAGTACCCCGAAATAATAATACAGGAAGAATTTATTACAACAGGCACGCCTAACAGGAGGATTATTTCATACAGCATGCATTGAATAAAACTATAATGTACGGATTTTTGCCGTTTAATTTGATATATTCTAATTTCCGATGATTCACTACCACGTAATAACGTAATGTAACGACTCCATATTACTTTCTTAGTTTCTTAATTACTCCTGGCAAATTATATCACTGTATATATTACAACAGACAATATATATAGTACTATACCTAGAATATTAGACCAAGTATAATAATAGTTGGTCTAGTGGTCGTACACGAGATTGCCGATCATGAGGTCCCGGTTTCGAATCCCGGTTCTGATTACGTTATTGGGTTTTCTGTCAAAAATGCTCAGCAGCAGCCCAGAGTCAGGAAGTTGGCGGTATTTCATCCCAGTGCTTCGAAAAGCTAATAGAGCTGTTGGTCCTGCGCCTGATCTCCTTCCGATGGTTTCCGTCCTATCAGCCTATGAAAGTAAGGATATGGAGAGTGAACTTGTGCGTGCACATACACGCGAGCACTGTATTCCTGGCCTGCATAGATATGTTGATGAAGATGGTAGATGCACGAGTGTAAAAGCTTGATTGTGAATGACAAACAAAAATATTAATAAAACCCGCGTAAAAGAACATATAGCTGACACGAAGCACCGACGCTCCGGGAAGTCTGCAGTCTGTGAACATGTTCAAGATCATCCCCGCCATTACGTTACATTTATCACACCATGAATCTTCAAAAAAGAACACTGACCGACGACCGAACAAAGTTATTGAAACTAAAAAAAAAATATAATATATATAATTATATAATATAATATAAATATATTAATAGAGAAGATGGATGTGATCCTTTATTTTCCTAATCTAGATTATTATAATATTATCTAGATTCTCTATATTAACAAAATTAAATCCAAGTCCAAGCATACCACTCTAAGGCTTCATGATGCTGTAAGCTCGCTTTAGCATAGATCTGATAAAAAAAATTATATTCAAAAACTGAAGGTAGACGGGCTAACTATGACATTGGGACGTCAAACACCTCAGTCCTCCCCGTGACCATGGGTGTTGTAAAGCGCTCGAAATGTCGGGAATTTTAAAAGTTAAAATTAAACGCGACGAAATCCGTAATATTTGTTAAATTTAAACGACATGTTGTAAAAAATATATTTATGTAATGAAAATACGCGTCAGTTAATATTAATTACGAACAAAGCACAATGAACGTTGACTCGTTATATGGCCGTAAGAGATTGCTCTTGAGTCCAAAGCCTCGTGGCATGCCTCAGATGTCGAAGAACGAACGGCAAACAGCGAAGCACGTGTTTGGAGTAGTGGTGGCGGGAAAAGTGCATGCAATTGATAGAGGGTGGGAGGTGCTCTTCAGAATATATAAGACACATACATTTATTTTATTACAATAAAATGTTAGCTAATTAACTTTTAACATTGTTAAATGGAGTAGCATCTAGTTATGGTGCGTAGGGTGTGACGTATGGGTCGATTACCAAGCGTGACCATAACGGTTAACGTTGCAACTTTGGCAACGATCTCTACGGAACTGGTTATACACCGTGCAGTTGTATGTACCAAGCCTTATTGTAACGGCCCATTATACATGGATTCAGATAATAATTACTTAAGCTTATAATGTTGAAGTTTATAGTCCGATAGCACTGTACTCGGTACCACTGCTCGATCCAGTCAACCCAAACGTCGCAGGCAATGACACTACACCCACTCACAATGGGACAAACACTGATAGGATTACGAATGGGGTGTGTCGCACCCGTAGACGGGCACGACGCGTTCCAACACACACCGCGTACACACCGTACGCCTGCGTTCCTGGGCGGTTCTTACCGCCCAGACCATCGACCGACACGAGCTGAGCAGTCCGAGGCGGAGGTCCGCACTCCCCCCTTCGGACTGCGGTTAGATATCTCAATAACGCCTAACAAGGCGACATGATCCTCAACAACAAAATATCTCGAAAATAGACTCGGTACCAGGCACTAGCGGGCAGCGGGCAGCGGGCAGATATATCAATCGCAGGACTAAAAGCTTTACGTGCTCTCCGAGACTTGAAAGACGCCAACTTCTTGACTCCGAGTTACGATTAAAAATATTGTGACAGTAAAAGTTGACTTTAAGCTGGAACCAGTGTTCGAATCTGCAACCTCATGATTGGCAGTCTTGTTAACGACACGAGACTATCGAGGCACAAATTATACATTTAAAATAATTGATGTAAAAGAAATGATTATAAATGTATATATGTAAGAAAGCACGAACACAAAATTATTTTCCGTGAGTGATGCGATGTCAAAAATATACTTCGGCTTAGCGTGTGTTATAGATTATCTCAAACCGGAACAGTCGGTGCATCGTTGCATGATCTGTATCTATAAATAAATAAAATTGAAGTGTCTGTGTGTACAGAAATAGCCGGCATCCTTTTAACCAAGCCGTGTACTTGCGTGCTTTTAAGACTTTAGTAACCATTTTTGAGTCATCAGTCTGCAAAACATTGGTCTAGCCTTTTTCTATGGTTTTTCTGCTCTTATTATTTTTTTTATAAAAAACGCTGCCTCCACACTAGGATTTTCTCCTTTACCGTGAGATCAGTCTACGTACATAAATTTCACAAGGACCAGCATCCAGACCTGGAACAATTATTTGTAAACCATACAAACACTTGTTCCGTGCGGGATTCGTACCCGTCCCTCAGCGCTGCTCACTGCTAAGCCGCTGCGCCACGGAGCCGTTGTCTTTCGTCGTCGCTCTCAGTCGTTCGTTTGGATCTCGGCTCTCAGTCAACCAGTACGAGCTGGACTGTGTAAGTGTGGTGTTTAGGGAATAAGCTAGCATCATACTGTACCATATTAGTACAAGCGTTAAGAGTATACGGAATTACGGAAAGGATACAAGACCCCATGGTGTCTGATATTTTTCAAGACACAAATTAAATCGATAGCGCATTAAATAGCTGCTTATTGCTGCTGTGTTTTTTTATGGTGAGTGCGAAGAACCGAAGACCTTTTTTCCTGCCATTCCATCTGAGTCAACAACGCCTTGCTGACAATGCATCTGCATTTTTATTCTTACTGTTCCGTTACAGTTTATTAACGTCCACTGCCGAACACTGGCTCCCTCCACAGATTTCCTCATTGGGATATTTGCCATAGTTGCCACTCTTGGCAAGCGGGCTAACAACCGCAATTATAAAATTGTTATTACATCCAGATTTGTTTCTCTCTGTTGCCTCTTGTGACACTCGCGCGATAGTTTGTGCTAGTGGATCATTTGACACCGCCACCAAACAATCAATTTCAATTCTTTATCATCCAACGCTGCATTTTGATTCTTAGTCGAGGATGTCTATGAACGACAGCATCCTCGCACTTGGGCTGTGTGCGTTTATTACCTTGTTTAAAAAAATCGACTGCTCGCGGTAACGCGTAACTAAGCGTCAGACCGCCGGTGTGCTACGGTCGCGGGTAATCCGCGGAGCAAATGTTTGTACGAACTACAAAATATTTTTTTATAGTATAGGACGACAAATGAGCACACAGTCCACCTGGTGGTACGTGAATACTATGGCTCATAGACATCTACATCTATCCTCCATTAAAAATCAAAATGCAGATGCGTTGTCACCCCTGAGCACTAAGATGGAATGCCTCGTTTCCAGTAAAAAGGGTCTCCGAATCTCCACACCCACGATAAGAAGCACAGCAGTATTGATCTACTATTTTACGCTGGTATTCTGTGAGAGCGTGGTCCTTCCCCGGTCGAGCCGATGCATTCGTACTACAGTTATAATATAGCTGTAGCGTGGCTCTACCACGTAATCAATTCATGGGTAAATGGTAACTTTTTTAAAGAAAGATAAATATATTCTAAGTGAGAAATATATAGGCTGGTGATGAGCAGTGGCGTCAAGTGCAAGTATCCTGGTGCTGCGAATGTCACTCTCCTGTCTATGTAGCAGTTAACATACATCTTTCCAAGAAAGAGAGAGTTTATGGCTCGCAGTGATGTTTTACTGTGTGGTAAGAAGTAATCTCTCGATATAATTCATCATCATCATCATTATCAGTGCAGCCTATCTAAAGTCCATTGCTAAACGCACGCCTCCCCCACAGGTGGGCACGCTCGGCGGGCGGGGCGGCGGCCGCAGTTGGTTATCACCTTGAGTTGTTGTCAGCATGATGGTGCTGGCCGTCACCTCACGAGCGCCGCGGGACGACACGCGGCAGGAGCTGTTCTTACACCGTCAGCACCCACACAAAATAAGTTTAAGCTCGTGGGATCTAACGCGTGTTGCAACCAACTAAATCTCAGCTTCTCTTCTAGCACGTACTAAATACTATTACTTTAAAGGCTTGTAATCGGATAAAAGGTATAAGAACGTATATCTAACAAACACACAAACATATTTTTGTCAGAAATCTTCTTAGCCCGCACACAACAACACATCAAAGTTTCTAGTTGTCATTACAGCTCTTCACAAGTCCACTGCTAACATGGCCTCCCCCAAGGAATGCCACAAAGCACGGTCCTTAGTCACCTGCATCCATCGACTTCCTGCATGTCTTACCAGGTCGTCACTCCATCTAGTGCAAGGGAGATCTTCGCTTACCAGTACGAAGTTGCCACTCAAGAACCTCTCTTCCCCATCAGTTGTCACACTAATCCGATGGGCTATCTCTGTTATTCTGATTCTACTGGTTGTTTACATGGGGGAGGCCTATATATAGCAGTGGGCTTTCAATAGGCTGCAACGGTAACGGTGACGTACTGCTTCAATTTTCAGCTGGCGGCACAACAATGAAGTAAAAAAGGAAATGGCGGCTTAATGTTTCAAATAAAACCATAAGTTTCAATACTTCGTCTAGTTCTGTAACTTCAGAATTATCTGTATAAAGTAATAAAAATTTTAAATATCATAATTGACTCGCTATAAATTTTAGGTTTTGTTATTCATCGTTTCAACAAGAAACAAGCGCAGAAAGTAGAACCGAGTCAAGCGAGTTCACAGCTTACGCAAGCGCGTCCAATAAAGCGGTAACATTGCAAAATAAAGAATTACAATATTAGACAGCGAATAGATTCCAGTGCGTGCGATAATTGTACCGGTTCATTTTGACACTTCAATTGGGGGTTACCGATGAATAAAACTGGATTAACAGTTACTAATACAGCCGTATGCTGATCGTGCCGCCCGCGCAGTTTTTATCAAGCAACCTCAATTCGAATGCCTTGAAATGGGATGATGAACTCGAAGCTCATCATTCTTCGGTCCCAGTATGGAGGCAAGTTAGTTTTATTGCAACGCTTTTAACTTATGCCAATAAAAGTGACGGTTAAACTTGTAAGTGAGAAACAACTGAATGTATTGTTTAATGTTGGCACAAAATTATTAATGCTAGTTTGCGTTAGACTTGAGTTATTATCCGTAAATTAATTTTAAAAAATCAAATAAATGTTTTCCATAACTCTTATAATGAGAAGCGTCTTTAAGGCCTTTTCACATGACAGGGACATGGCGAAGTTACAACGATGCGACGTGACGCTGCCCCGAGCAAACACTTTTACATTTAGACTTTTCAAATTATCACCGCATCAGTGATCATAAGATGCGTTTATTTGTTATCAAAATGAACTTCACATTTTTTCACTTAAAATGCATTTATTCCTATTTTTATACAGACGCTTTAAAATATATACCAAAGCTGGTCCTAACGATTTCCCAAATGCTATGAATGCCATTAACGCAGACCTTGATCGAATACTTCAATGGAGTAAAGTGTGTGCTCTTCACGTTTTGTCCGAAAACAGGAAGAACAACAGACGCAGAATATATTATCGTCCGCAGCCCGCGAACGGTAGGTACCTACTCAAATCCCACCTTAAATGTTTACCACAAATGAAAAATAGTGTTTGATAGTACTGTTATCCCTTTTTGTGATACTGTAAAGAGTTGAGGATTATAGATATACACCTGCATGACAAGTCTCTTATCTTTCCAATTTCTGTTTAGGCAGACGTCAGCTATCTTGATCTAATCCAGGTCCAACCTGGAATAAAACGAATTTTACGGATTTGTATTAATTTAAACTTTTGCACACATGGTCTATAATGGATGTTTGGGTGGATTTACGTTGTACATAATATATGTTCTTCTTTATTTTTATGTCTGATCACACCGACTTACCACTTTCATTCTTCTTGAAATCCTGACCTGCCATTGGTTATCGGAAAGCGATTGCTGTCAGCAATAAGACTGCCCATTGCAAATATGTATTGTTTATATATTATGTGCATGTTTTATATAGTGTGCAATAACGAAATAAAATTCATTTCGAAGGTTCATATAACCTATGTTTACATCATCTTCGTATTGCATATCTATATACTATATTATGCACGCTCATCTTTCTTGATTCGTCTTCATATGACGGTTGACGGCACAAATCGCATGATTGGTCGCACGTAGCTTAGCGAAATAAAATTATTAACATACATCATTTTGTGCAAATTGTCATTATTCGAGTAATAAAGCCCATGTTCTGTGATATCAGTTATCAAATAGTAAGAAAAATGCTTATTCTAGCCCATACCCCACACACAACTACGGTAGCCGGATTGGAACCGTGTTGTACTGTATAAGCACGGATGAGATTACAGACAACTCACAGACAGGATTATTCCACTTAGACGGTCACGGCACGTCACCGAGCCGTATCTATATCCATGTGAAAAGGGCTTAAGGCTTTGACGGTTGCGTTTCTAGCAAGCAGAGCGCATTTCACCGATATCAGTGTGAGGTTTTGGCGGTCGAGGCCAGCTGCGGGGCGGGAGGCAGTGCGCAGCCTCCGTGGCGCATCTCACCGCCGTCTGCTTGGCTCAGTCGCGCTCGGACCGTGCCGGCGTTCGCACGTCACCTCGCGTTTACGCCGCTCTTTACCCGCTCGTCCACCGCAGCCTCAACACGTCGCCGCCGCCACCGAGCACCCTCGAACCGCAGCCCGGCATGCGCTCTTGACGACTAGCTAAGCCTCCAGCTACCCTTGCCACGCGCTCGCAGCGCAAGTGAGTGCTTCTTACATGATCTAGACTGCTAGCCGGTATTATCGAGCAGTGGTTCCGCACGCTACCAAGTACTCTTCACTTATTCTGCGGTAACCAGAGATTGTGTCGTCGCCCTGCTTTAAAAGGTACACTGATTATGAGTTCACTCCTCGTGTCGAAATCAAACGCAGATGACATGGATCCGCAGCGAGTGCGCGGACATCAGGCAGAAGTTGTGAATGAAAGCGCTATGTAAGGATAGGGATTAGTTATGGGAATGCGTGCATGAGTTATGCACTGTTAAAGTTTGATCGATCGAATCTCAGTTGTAATGAAGTTGTGTTAAGAGATTTGCAGTCGGTCGACCGGTCGAGCACGAACAGCAAGAGCGGTTGTGACGCCGACAAGTCTGGTTTGATTGACGCTCCATGCGAACTCAGATCCTGTCGTACTGTACTATTAGTGCTAGATGAAACGCCGCATGAAGCTGTATTGAGGGCACTCGTGTTATTTGGAGCCTCGTAACCATGTCTCTTATTTGTAAATTATCTTGATATGTAGACATTTTGAAAATGTCACGGGCAGTCACAATACTTACTACATGAGATTATGCTCATAATACTAAGTAGATAAACTGATAAGATCGAAGGGGATAGTTAAGCGTTGTGTTCATTTTAGTAGTGAGCGCGCTGGGAGTGTGCTATCGGTACTGTTACTGAGCCTATTGTTGATGTGGTAAAAAGGTGATCTTGTAACTACTTAATAAAAATAATGCATTTTTAAATCTATCAGCCTACTTCGTTCCATAGTCATTGTAAATGACACTTATGGGAAATGCTAAAAAAAGAGCTTATGGCTTCCGCTAGCTAGCGGTGAAACCATGATGCTTACGCCGTAAAAATATACCGGCAACGGGAGCAGTTTCAAAATGAGAAATGTCAGGTATTACCAATGCGACGATTATGGCACATACTGCCTGTAACGCGAAGGCCTCACGTCTGGGAGGAAACTTCTGCGGGGCGACGAACATTACTACGTAATAAAGACATAAATGGAATCTCATTTGTGTATCGACTTTGTGGTGTTGCTTGGTTGTAAGGTGCGACCTCAAGCCGCATGTCCTACTACCTACCGCCTGCCTCTATTGGTTACTTTGGGCGATACTTCTCGATAAGACAGCTTAAAAAATATATACAGGTACTGTGGGAGCGGAAACATTCGAGTTGCGATGACTTTTGTGTTTTTAGTTGCATGTTTTTTATAAATTTTAATAATAATACCATAATAAATAGACGAACAAAGGGTGGACTTAATGCGTACAGGCATTCTCTGTCAGTCTACTCGTGTAGTGATGAGATTTTTTGGCAAGCAGAATTACATACACTATGATATACATATAATATACAAAATATATAAATATAGTGTATGTTATAAGCATAACGTGTTATACACATTATACTATATACAACATGTACAAAAACCCTGTATTTCCCGTTAAGTGCGTTATCAGATTGAGTATTCAAGCGTCTCGAAATTCCTTTTTTTTTCTTGATGTTCCTTTACCGTAAATCAGCACTTAAAATTGCAATTAACAATTTCATAGGTGCCGACGGGTATCGAACCCGGTTTGCTCGCGTATTGTGAAATTTACAGCGAGCGCTAACCATCTGAGCTACCATGGATCGTAGATACAAAAAGAAAATACAGATATAAAGACGATGAAAAATTATATCGACGTTATGGTAATGGTATTTTGTATATTTTATTTTATTAAATCTTAATGATTTCTTATATTTATGCGAACACTACACATGATTAAAACTACTTTTACGGATTTTATCGCGTTTATTTTTGCTTTTAATTACTTTTATTTTTAATTCCCGACGTTTCGGGCGCTTTCCAGCACCCATGGTCACGGGGGACTGAGATGACTGACGTCCCGATGTCATTGTTAAACCCGGAGTACCTTCAGCTTTTTAATTATTGTTTATGGTCCGATCTATGCAAAATGAACTGACTATGTTTTGAGGTTTTGCAGTGGTATGCTTGGGTTTAGTTTTAATTTTATTGATTATAGGATCCCAAGCAGGTGGTAGTACCCAGCCTCCTTCTCTATTGAAATTAGGATGTTTTTTAATTTCAATAGCCTCACGTATCATTCTTGGTAGGAATCGGTGTTCTTTCGCGAGGATTTGTGGTCTATCAAATCTGATGTAATGGTTGGGGCCGTCCAGGATATGATCACAAACTGCAGACTTCCCGGAACGTTGATGCTTCACATCAGCTATATGTTCTTTTACGCGGGTTCTAATTGATCTTTTTGTTTGTCCTATATAAGAGAGACCACATTCACAATCAAGCTTGTACACTCCTGCATCTTGTAGAGGAATATGACACTTGACGGATGGTAGGAACTGACTAATCTTCTTCGGCGGCTTTTTAAGATTAGTCAGTTCCCACAGGAGAAGATTAGTAGAATGTTCTATTAGAATGATTGTGAATTGGCTTGATATTAGTCATAGTCATAGTCAGTTCATTTTGCATAGATCGGACCATAAACAATAATTAAAAAGCTGAAGGTACTCCGGGTTTAACAATGATATCGGGACGTCAGTCATCTCAGTCCCCGTGACCATGGGTGCTGGAAAGCGCCCGAAACGTCGGGAATTAAAAATAAAAGTAATTAAAAGCAAAAATAAACGCGATAAAATCCGTAAAAGTAGTTTTAATTATTAAATCTTGAAAAAATTTAATGATTATTTGCAATTACTATACAAATATTGTTCTAACTTCCCTCATCTTTAATTTATTTTAGCTGACTCAACATTCGGTGCAGTTTTATCGCTAAGTTACGGTTTAACAGGAATGCATATTACGAAACAACGTCTAACTCTTAGCTTCAACTATTACACAAAAATTAAATCAGATGAAAACTTCTCCCTTTTAAATTCAATGTTTTATGGGGGATCAAAATAAGATTTTCTAAGGTTTCATTCGTTATAAAATTTTAATTTGATCTTCAAGTACTTCAAGTACGTTTGTATTAAATGGAAATGCTATGGTTAATTTTTAACACAATTTTATGTATTATTTAATTTCCGGTAACTAACGAAACATAAATAATAATGTTGTGGATCTATGCATATATCATAATAAAAATTTGCAATGTATGTCAGAGGAACGTAACACTTTTATTTAAAACATCCATGGATTTCATAAAATGTATTTTTAGCTTATATGTCAACTTAATCAAGTATCAAGTAAAAATTTTTGTGAAAACTTATTGATCTTGTTTTAAAACTCACTGATACTGTTACTTTTATAAGGTTTAAATTGTTTCTAATACAAACTAATATATTGCATTTATCATCACGTGACACTGCACTGGTCAGAACAATTTAGTAACGGGTTACTACATTATTTAAAAGAATCAACAACAGTCGGCGCCGCGGACTTGCTGGTGCCCCTACTGCAGAAACAGAACACACTGAGCTGTCGTCCAGTAGCCGCGCCGAATTGATCGCTGCATGTTTGCTTTTTACTGCTTACATGCGACTCTCAGCACACTTAGCGTAATCGCTGGTGTAACTTAACATTAGTTTTTTTTACTTGATGAAACCCTTGAATTGTTAATAATCCATTGATTTATAATAACTCAGTGTAATAATCAAACACATCCACTCATACATTGTGTGCCATAATCATAGTAGTATGTGAGGTATCTTTAATAAACAATGAGATCGTTATATTAGTAGGTACTATACATTGCGACAATAAATAAAATTGAATTGAATTACTATTAGGTACCGTTACCGTTCCGACGTATAAGACGACATATCGAAAAAGAACCTTTAAAATAGCTCCGGGCTATCGCTGTACTGATCTTGATTTGAAAAACGTGTTCATAAGGTCTAAAATTGCGTAGCGTCCGCGACGATTAAAACCGCTTAGAAATTGTCAGAATCTTAAAATATTTAAAATAATGTACAAGTAAATTACGAATAATGATGTTATGAATATATTTGAGTTTATAGATTAAGAAATTTCGTTGTAATTTCAAGTATAGTGATTTTTAGACGCGTTTTCACAAATAATTATGATTGAGTCAAAATTATACAATCGTGTTTTTGAACAAGCAAATTCAGATACAGATTTGAATTTACCTATATCAAAATTCCAGTTTCGTTGGTGGTGTCATAGTCCTATACTAAAAGGTGAATTTTTCGCGGTTTCGCCTAGTCCACGGCTAAACATAGGCCTCGCTATAAATTGCTTCATGCAGAGCGTGGCAAATATGGTAAATATCCCTCTATTTACCGTATTTGCCACGCTCTGCAGCGGTTCTCACATCGCCACTACACGGTCATTACGTAATTAATAAGGTTCTGGATTTTTAAACGGTAGACAGTTGTACATTCACTCACTAAAATTGTAAGGATAATATCTTGCCAATCCTTAAATATAATATTAAGATTGATTAAAAATAACGGACACTGAGTCAGTTACAGCGTTAGTTACAATCTGCAAATCGTACGATTAAGTTGTAATTAGAGAACGTCCTGTTAAGTGTAATCGTGCAACGTAATGTAACAAGGCGTGAAATAAACTACGTAGTAATATCGTGCAATAAATAGAAACAATAAGATATTGAGCTATTCAGAGCACAGTAGCGTGCAGTGTTAGAGGATTTTAGTCAGGAATATTACGTACGAAGTCAGCTGTTCGTCCATCCATCCACTACTTGACGACAACATCGCCATGCAGGTAATTCCTGCAGCTTATGGGTTTCAAATGGTTTGAATTCTAATGAAAATAGCATTTGTGCAATGCACAAACTGTTCTTATTTATACCAAAACTGCAATTTTAGTGGTAGTTATTTCATGCTTGAGAAAATATTATATTGATCAAGTCACATAGGATAGATGCTAATTTTTGCATACTCAGTAATTTTAACAATTTAAATAATACGTGCCAAATAAAAAAATATCAAAAAGAGTTTGGAATATATATATATATTCCAAGCTCTTTTTATTTCAGTTTATTGTGTTCAGTTTATTTGCATAAAATTGTTAATTATTATGATGATCTTTTCATTTTCACTCAAGTTTATTTGTTAACATAACAAATCCATACAACTAAATTTTCTAACAGAAATCACTACAATGCTTCAGTTCGTTAATCATTGGCAACTGCCGAGCGAACTTTGAACTCAATGATTGGTATTCGAGTTTCGATAAAGTGAGATGGCATCAACTAACGATTTTGTTGTACGATACATCGAACATTGACTTCCTTTTACTTTTACAAGCCAGTGCTTGAACACTAGCCATGATGATAAGTGATGATGAAGCCGACGCACTGACCTGTTCACTCTTGCCTTGAAGATCTACATTATAGTCGAACGGAAAGGCAGATGCTTGTTGTTGGCCAATTATTTTACTCTTTTTCTGTACGTAAAAGAACGACGAAGAAAACGTTTGATTCGAATCCGTGGTATGTGGGGCGAAGTACAGTTTTGGGCCTCCTCCATTTACCGACTTCCTGCAGTTCTTACCAGGTCGTCTCTCCATCTAGTGGGGGCTGTCCTGAAGTTCAGTTGCTATGCTGATATGATGCTACCGAATGTTATCTGACCCTGAAGCGTCAGATAGTCATTCAGTTCAGGTCAGTCAGTGGTCGACCTAAACGTGGTGGTATAGGTACTCGTACTCTTGGACGACGTCTCTCGTCGCTATTGCGTTTTCACGTAATAAGTTTTCACTCTCGTTCTATGCTACGCTATTATAACAAAGTTCCGGAAAATATAGAAGAAAATATACTCTCTATTACCAAGTTTAAATATTTTAATTAACAAAAACTGTACAAAAAGGATTGTTATAATATAGAAGAAACTATGGTTGACAATAATTATAGTAACCCAAGCGATTGAAGTGGTTGCTTCCAAGCGGTTTCGTTGTGTAAGTACTCGTAGTTTGTATAATATTGCACGGTTTTCTTGCTAGGTCTTCCTAAGACAGAGACTTTTGCTGAACCAGTGGTAAAAATAAAAAAACTGATTTTCAATAAAATGAATTGTAATCTATGTTGAATAAACATCGATCCGCTCTGTTCTGTGAACTACTCTGTTATGTGAACGGAACGTGGCGCAGAGCGCAGACTTTATTGAAAAAGCAAAGAAAAAAACCTCGCAATTCAAAATAAAATAAAATGAACACTACTGAATTTTAAATATGGTCTCATTTTTAAAGGTAAAATTATAAATATTTTTAAATCGTTAAATCATAAACAATAATGAAATTAGTCATTACAGTCATTATGAAAGGCGCGTTAGTTACGCGTCGGATAGATTTTTAATATCTTGTTGTTGTGTTAATCGTGAGCTTCCTGCTATAGTAGGTACGCATGCAGTTTGCAGTGAGAACAGGGTTGCCACCACTTTTAAAAGCAAATATTCTATATAATTATCATTTTAATCAAAGTACAACGTGTGAAAATAAGGTATAATTTTTGTTGCTTTTAGCAATATCTAACTATTAATTTTATTGGTGAACACCTTAGCACCATCTTAACATTCATGCTTATGTTAACATATATAAATCATTTATTTTAGAGAAACAATGTTTTATTCGTTTCCCTATTATTCCTGTCTTCTTAATTCAACACATGTTACAACTTGTTTTTAGTAAGCAATTTTCGCAAACAATAAGTATATAAAAAAACCTTTAAAATTGTCAGAGTAGGCAAAACAAAGTATTTTACGTACTTCATTTTCCCCATAAAGTGCAAAATATATTTTCTAGAAATAACGTACAATACTTTATTATAAAATATGGAAACTCTAAAAATTCAAACTTTAGCCTTATAAACCTACTTATTTTTGGATAGTCGCATTTTGCTTTCGTTCGAGACATAATTAAAAGGCTTTCGCTGGGCTGCATGTTACCGTAAAATCTGATGTTCGTGGAAAAAGTATACAACAAGATATTATAAATATGTCTATCAAAGGCCAAATTCAGTAGTGATTTAGTCCTTCCAGCAATAAACTATAAGATTAAAGTTATGTTCTAATAATAACGTTATATCCGCATTATGTATGTTGTTCGACTTTAACTAACCTGAGGAGCTCGCTCGCTCCTGAGTTTGTTCTTACCCACGTTTATCGTACGTGTGACTTGATTAGACCGAGTCGTAGGTTGTTATACATGATGTTTATTAAGGAATATAGGATAAACCAAAGACGTTTCAAAGCCTACTGCTCAAATAGTAGTAACTTTTTTTAAATATATTTTGTATTATACATTTGTTCCGTAATAAATTATGGAGATACGTAGATAAGCATAAATATTAATGTCAATGATTATATCATTGATTTATGTTTTGTTCTGGAGGATGTAGGTTGCGAGTACCGACATATGATATCGGTAATTTCCGTACCTGTTCGCAAAAAGATTTTTTTAATAGAATACGGGTGAGAGATAAGCAAAAAGTCGACTTGATGGTAAAATCGACATCTAGATCTATCTTCAATTCAGAATCAAAATGCAGACGCATTGTCATCCTTGAGGACTAAGATGGAATGATCTCCTGTTCTTTACACTTACCATACTAAACACAGCAGCAATAAACTGTATTCTGTGAAAGCGCGCTCCTTCCTCGGTCGAGCCGACCAGTTCGTGCTACAAGCTACAACCATAATATACACTGTGGCGTGGCTCTATCACGTATAAATTATTGTAGATATTTGCAGTGGACATAGAACAAATTTTCTTGATAGAATAAAGCATGCATGTTTCTTAGTACCGTTTTTTTTTTTCGTTTTTGTGCCAGTAGCCATGCAGTTCTAATAATACTAGTATCACTGCGACCAGTATGATCTATGTATGGCTATTATTCACAGCTAAGCCTTACATCTTTAATGAATTGAAGGAACTGCCCAGCTGTGAGAATCGGCACATCCTTGAGTTGCCTAGTCCCAAGACAGCTTTGTATGTGCTTTTATAAACAACAATTTCAATAGTACCTTAGTGTTGCCATATAATTATTTAGGAACATTACAATTTCTGTCTATCGAAAAGTTTGAATTTTAGGCCTGTTTTAGAGCTCGACCGACCGTCGGTGCGAGCGTCGGTCGCGGTATGAAATGCGCGGTATGAAAATCGCACTGCGTACGACGACCGTCAGTCCAGCGCGTCCGCATGCGTACCGTCGGTCGACCGACGCGCTATGGAATCATATTGACGCGTTCAGTGCCACACCGACCGTACGGATGCGTGTATCATCGTCAAGAAAATCGAACCTAAACTTTAATAATATTGATTTTATAGGTATTAAGTAGTGTTAGTGATTTAAGTAATTTTTATCAAACATGGCATATGTCGACACCGAACGCCTCACGGATGTTTCAAGTTGTCTTGTAATTTCACTGATAATTCATCAAAAATTTTGATTGACATTGTAAAGTAATTAAAAAAATGTTTTCATCTTTGCGCAATAATGAATAGAAAGTAGTAAATTCCCCTTGAAGTGCACTTTGGGCGACGATCGGGTGAACCTGATATCTACGTCTTCTGTTCCTTATATGTTTATGAACATAGTGAGCAGAAATTAAACAATTAACGCGTCCATTTCGTGTACGTGTTTGTAACTGTACCAGTCCGGCCAGTTTCGTTGCTCAGGAGAGCTCTGCACGCTACAAACTGACGATCGGTCATGCATATCGTCAGGATCGATGGTAGACACTGACGGTCGGTCGAGCTCTAAAACCGGCCTTGGCAAACAAATTGGATACAAAAGTCAGCGGTAAACATAATATTTATTTCTAAATATTATGTTTATCGCTGACTTTCTCGATAGGAAAATGAGTTGTTTTCCGTCGTATCTTGTGTTGTTTTTATTGTGGAATTTATTGCGGAAGTTCTATAATGATTAAAATGTATAATCTCTTATATGTTCACAATTTCCTCATCGTATCAACGTCTCAAACAATATTTATTGTTCCTAGTTATTTTAAATTTTATTAATCGGTGCATACATAAATTAAAGTGCACTTGAAGTTACATAGGGTCTGAAGAGAGTATACGGAAATCTAAATCTAAAGGAACTATTGAAATAATACTAGTTTTTACGGAATTTATCGCGTATATTTAACTTTTTAATTACCCGACGTTTCGAGAGCTTTACAGCACCCATGGTCACGGGAAGGACTGAGATGTTCAATGTCCAGCTGTCATAGTTAACCGCGGTTACCATAGATTAAAATTTAACTTTTGTTCCGATCTACACAGTATGAACTTATGGTATCATGGAGTCTTGCAGTTTTATGCTTGGGTTGGGATTTAATTTTATTTATTATAGGATCCCAAGCAGATGGTAGCACCCAGCCATCTTCTCTATTGAAATTAGGATGTTTTTTGATTTCAATAGCCTCGCGAATCATCCTTGGAAGGAATCGGTGTTCTTTAGCGAGGATTTGTGGTCTATCAAATCTGATGTAGTGACGGGGGCGATCCTGTACATGTTCACAGACTGCAGACTTCCCGGAGCGTCGATTCTTCACATCAGCTATATGTTCTTTGACGCGGGTTTTAATGGATCTTTTAGTTTGTCCTATGTAGGAGAGACCACATTCACAATCAAGCTTGTACACTCCTGCATCTTGCAGAGGGACGTTACACTTGACTGATGGTAAAAACTGACCAATCTTCTTCGGCGGCTTGAAGTATGTTTTGATGGAAGCGCGCTTCAAGATGTAGCCAATCTTGTCAGTGACTCCTCTAACATATGGCAGTACAGCAGGTACACGCTCGACTGTGGCCGGCTTCACTCGTTCTCTGTGACGTAGGCGCGGGACCCGAAGCTTGTTGTCGTGCAAAACTTGCTTGACATGTTGGAGCTCGGCAGCCAGGTGTTTACTGTCACAGATCCCTCGTGCTCTCTGAAACAAAGATTTACCCACGGTAGCTAACTGTGAAGGATGGTGGTGAGAATCACCGTTTAAATATCTATCTGTATGGGTCTTTTTTCTATACACAGTATGGCTCAAGGTGTTAAAGGAACTAAATTAAATCTCAATATATTTGTAAACTAATAACTAATGTACTTGTTGAGCGTGCAGGGGCGATGCAAGAACATCCCCTCCCCCATGTCGCCCGGGGTGTCGCGAGAGGTGATGGAGGGAAACAAATCAGGAGATGGAAACAGCGTATTCCGAATAATGACTAAAATAAAAAACTGCGCTTGCCGAGTGTGGCAAATATGGCAAATATCCCTGCTATGAGGCAATCCATGGGGGAGGCCTGGGTTCAGAAGTGGACCTTAATAGGCTGTAACGGTAAAGGTATTTGTAAACATTGTCAAACAAACAAACAAGTAGCAAGTGCTAACGAGTTATTGTTTGTCGGGTGTCGTAGGATGATCCCGCGGCGCAAGCACAACGCGTCGTCCGTCTCGCTGCCGCCGGACGACAAGCACGCCAGCAGCGACTACATATGTGAGTATAGCATTATTCCTTTACCCGGAACAAATCAGTCATTGGGTTGTTCTGTCAAGAAATACTCAGTAGCAGTAGGAACAGAGTCAGGAACTTGGCGGTGTCTCACCCCGCGCCTCGGACAGCAAGTAAAGTTGCTCCTGCGCCTGATCTCTCTCTGTTCGTTTGCTAGCCGTCCCATCGGACTATGAGAGTGAGGGAATATCGTGTACCCTCGCGCACTGTAATCCTGTGCTGCGCAGACGGCTAGTCTCCGTTGAGACTGGCCGCTGCGACCGACTTTCGGTCTGGAGGTGTGTGTTTCGTGCACGTGATAGCATGCGATGTTCGAAAGTCATTCGCAAACATCCGCTTCGCCGATTAGTTTCGCGATCGCAGTCGTTCTCATTAAAACCTCGCGGGATGACTTTAATATTATAATGCCTGTCAAGTGTGAAATCGATTTATTCGCAACGAATCGATGTGTTCATATGATCGCGCGGAATTAATAGAATCAGGCGTTACTTTGCGGAAATACATTAAAGTTGTTCATAATTAATTAGCTAAGATCCGCGTAATAAAATAAATTAACGTGTGTCACCAAGTCTGAAGAGTCTCGCGTGCATTATCCCCGTCACACCTCATCCCATATTAATTACGCAGCTGTCAACTAATAGATTTTTAACATCATTGATTCCGGGGAAGGTAACTGGAGAGCGAGCCGGAGGGCGACGAGCGTCCGACCGTGAGCCCGTGAGCTTCACTGCGAGACAAATACTACAATATTATATAGGGAACTGCAAGGTGCAAGGTGCAAACTCCGCGCCGCGTCTTCCCCCAGCCCACCACCACCCCACCGCCCCGCCGTCAGTGTGTACCCGCTACCCGCCGGCGCCCGCGCAGACACGAAAATATATTCGTCCTCAACTGCCGATTGTAAACAGACAGTGATATTTAGGTTCAGTGTGTGGTTTAGACGCGTTCAGCAAATGATTGTTCGAGAATCACACGGTACTGGACCGGCCGGCAAATTGGAATTTCTTATCATGTTTTGTTGATTATAATTATGTTCGATTGTGTGATTATTTATTTGTGTTGGTCCTGTGCACTGTGCAGTGTCAGACGGCGGCCCGCGGGAGGGATGCTGCATGGCGCTGCGTCGCCGCTTCAATCGCAAGACCTTGCACAAGCGGCTGCCCATCACGGCCTGGTTACCACAGTGAGTCCTGTTCTTGTTATTTAATACTTTCTCTCTTTTGTCTATGGCTAGATTATAAGTCATACTAGCTGTTAACGCCATACTAGCGTGAATTAAACTTTAGTAGTAATTGTTATTAATGTTATATAAATTAAAAACTCTTTGTGAACTATCTTTTTCTATGATCTCTCTCAACCAGCGCCTGACTACTGTCCTACCTGATGGTAAGTAGTGTTGCGGTGATGATTTAACAAAAGCCTATTTACTCTTGCCTTGAAGACACCCACATCGTAATCGGATAGAAAGACAGATGCTGGCAACTTATTCCACTACTCCTCTGTATCTACGTAAAATATAATATACCATTTGGTTCGATTGCATGGTAAGTCGACAGTGAAAGGTTGGGGAGTGGCCGAACGTCTGATTGTTTGATGGTGGAAGAGAGAGAGAGGAATCAAGTTATGATAATTAATATCCCTTCAACTGTTGCAGTGTTATTGAACGTACAAATTGTCGGAACAGTCAAAGCTTTTACATTTATAATATTGTTAGCATAAGGATAAAGAAATAAATAATAATTTAGATTGCCAAAGTTCGACGGTACCTCTCGGAATTTCTGAAAGTTATGCTACAGTATAAATAATATGCCAAGCTCCGGCGTGGAGCACGTATAAAAAAACTATCGTTGAAAATAAGTTCCACAATCTGCGCTGTTATAACTATTAGACAGCTGACTGATGGAGCATCAGCTAACTTAGTCTACGTTTCTTACTTTCACAATATTATGTTCCACAGTGGATTATGTTTGGAGTCCGCAGCTGGATTGATTGACAATATTCTAAAGGCACTATTCGACCGCCCGAGTCACTATTCGACCTTTTGAAAGAGATATTTTTACACTTAATCGTTGTATATTTTTATAGGATTTAAGAATATACGGAAAAAATATTTGCTAATTCGTTTAATATAATACTAATTTTAATAAGAAACGGTTGGGGTGCTACGTTAGAGGATCCTAAATTTTAGGTTGACTTTGCTCAATTGTACAATAAAATCTCTTAAAACATAGTGCAGCAATTTGATATAAACTTAGAGTATATGTATAAACTAGGTTCTATAAAAATGAATGTTTGCAAATGTCTCTTAATCTGCACTTGCAAACCGCCGGAGATACAAATTATTATTAAAATTGACAAATGACAAAAGCTCTTAATCAAATGTATTGACACTGTAATGATATTATTAAAAGTTGTAAATGAAATAGTAGCGTAGCGTTAAAAACAGATCTCAAAATTTCTTGCCAGTTTTTCTCTTAGGTCTCGTTTTAGCGAACCAGAATATAATTTTTTATATTTGGCTTGGCCAAGTTGCATCTATGTTAAGGCTGTAACACAAACTAAACTGTAACTCAAACGGGGAAGGATCACGCTCCCACAGAATGCCAGCGTAAAATGGCATGTTAATGCGTTTTGTTTTTTTGTAATTTTGTATGGTGAGTGAAAAGAGCCGGAGACTCTCTTTACCTGAAACGAGGACATTACATCTTAGTTCTCAGGAGTGACAATTCATCTGCATATTAATTTTTAATTGAATATGTCTATAAGCCACAGAATACACTTAACAAGAAAACTGGAAAACTGTGTGCTCGTTTGTTAATACTATTTTATTAAAAAATACACAGAACCTTACGGTCTCTGGAGCTATTATTTATAGGTAATGTAATTACTCCAATCAGTTGTCAGTTGCCTGTATCTAAATGTACACCTGAAACGTTGGTTTGGTTGGGATGAAACAGCATCACCTTTTCTTTTTTTAATGAAAGTACTTTAAATAATATCTATTATAATGATTTATCATAATCATGGACTGTCATTCCTGTTACCCATACGGGTAGGCAGGGACTGCGGACTCCCTTAAAGTTCCTTAAGAATGTATACACATTTCGTACTGCGTGTCTATCCAAATACGTCGCAGTTCCACAACTTTAACTTTGTACATTTTCACTGAATCATACAAAAAATTAGGAGCATATTTGTTTTAAAATTAATTTGCAAATTGTATGTGGTTTTATTATCTCTGCATTGACCGAGGAGTAAGAGGATTGTCAAAGACCCCGCATTACCGATACTCGTGTGATTTAGAGGAAATAAAACCACATATAATTTGCAAATTAATTATTTTTTCATTAAAATTATTTTTTTTAAATGTGTTTTTTTGAAAAAAAATATTTCTATACGCTTGGATACTGATTCTGATAATGCAGTTAACGGGAACCACAGGGTTTTTGTTACATGTTGTATGTTTGGTCATCTTCTATTAAATAAAATTCTCTCAATTGGAAGAATTTACCTCGAAACGCAGATGAATGCGCAGAGCAGATGACGAACACCAAAATGAAATTTACATATAAATATATATAAAGTATAAACACTCACGCCTGTTTGGCACGATCCTGACACACCTCTCTCCTCTCTCGCCGGTCACATGCTCGTCGGTTACGGGTACTCCTAATTTGGCCCGTTTTTAATTAATCGCTAATAAGAAATTTACTTTGGTATATTTATTTAGTTTTATATATATATTGTCTACATCTGTTACAAATACTGGTCCAATTGCTCCTGATATTACTTGTAAAGTTACGGATGCAAACAATATTGATACAGCTGAAGCTTCTTGGTACCAACCTTTGCTAATAAATGAAGGAAATTTAAAGCCTAGGCAAAAGAATACAAACACTAGTGAATGGATATCTGTAAATAGTAAGAAAGATAAAAATAAAGGTAGGTAAGGTATGTAAATAATAAAAAAAAAAACTAAACATTCTTGTGCAGCAATAACTATCAAATCCGTGTTCATGTAAAATGAAATGTTTTGAAATGTTTTTTGATGAAGTACGAAAAAAAATGTTTTACTTGTTCTAGTAAATAGGTGATCATGAAAATTAATGATATTTATGTTAAATTATACTGAATCAATAAAACAAAGGTTGTAAGAGAGGAGAGAAAACGAGATCGTACTAACTTTATTTACTTTTTGCCTTTGAATAACAACAGTGCTTCAAAAACAAAAGTTTGTAAAATAGTGTTTATAAACAGTGTTTGTACTACCATGAAATAGCTTATTAATAATGAACAAATTTTATATTTAAGAGGCAAGGCATTACAGAGTGTAGTAGAGAATATTAAGTCCTTTCCTTGTATAGATTCACATTAGTTAAGAGAAAATCTATTAGATAATAAAATCTACTAGATAATACCTGTCGGAAAATCTGAACATTTCAAAGATGTATAGGCTCTATAACTGTCTGAAACTGAATATTACAGACAGATATTCAATATTAAATTTAATGTTTCTGTTCATTGACCAAAGAAAGACATGTGTCAAATATGCAGTATATATGATATTGCTGAAGGTAAGATTAAATTACAGGGTAACTATCACAGTCAATTAAACAATAAATCTATTGTTAGAAAAATAAAAGGTCAAGAAAATTATATATCAGAACCAAGTATTAAAACAGTTACAGTTTTTGATTTAGAAGAAGTTCAACACATTCCTCAATGTAATGTAGGAATTTTTCATTGTAAAAGAAAATGCCCTGTGTATAATTCAGTTTTTGATTTATTAGCACGGAAAGGTCACGTGCGTGCACGAATTGCAAAGAGAGGCGCCAATGACATTGCAAGTTGCTTGTAGCACTTTATAAGAGAAGAAGTTAAACGGGGTATAAAACAGATTTCTTTCTATTCCGATAATTGTTCAGATAAAAACCGTAATAGGTTTATTTTTTTCATGTAACTATATGCTTCACAAAAAATTTTACATAGAAATTGTGCATAGGATTTTACAAACAGGTCATACGCAGAAAGGTGTTGTAATCTATTCCTCAATTGAAAAAAATGAAACATGAAATTATTTATACGCCTGATCAAGTGTACTTATAAAATAATTCTACAGTGCATAAAAAGTTTATAAAAAACGAAGTCAACCAATCCAACATTTACAGTTTTAAGTCTACATATTATATAAACATTAAACAGAAATTGGGCATATGACGTAGACGGAAGAAAGATTTTGCTATCAAATTTTAAAGAAATAAAAGCAGATCCTAATTTTTCTGATAAATTTCTCTATAAATGTGACTTTGAACAAGAGAATTACTATGTGCTGGATACTTATAATCATCCTTCATTCCGTAAACGTAAATGGAATGAAACACCAGCAGATGTTGAGCTAAAACCTACTTACAATGGTCCGTTACTTATTTCAAAGACTCCTCATAAAGATTTAAATAGTTTGTTTAATATATTTAATAATAATAGTTTGTTAATTAAAAGCTATACCGGCCTATTACCAAATTTCTTTAAAAACCTAACCGCAGAAAAACTGCAAGGCACGTTAGATTAGTTTATTTAATAGGTTGTAAATTTGTTATGCACGTCAGATGCTATTTTTAATTTTCATGAGTACCCACGTCAGCAGCTTCCAAACAATGAAAACTAATTTAATTATTAAAATTAATAGGTTTTAATTTTGTTGTGGACGTCGTTTTAATTTTGCTTCGGTGATTTGGTCATGTTGAAAGAATGAATGAGAAATAGTAACAAAGCAAATTTATGTTGCAGAAGTGAACGGAAGAGTTGGAAAGGGACGTCCTAGGCGAAAGTTTATCAACCAAATGCATTAAAAACAAGCCAAATTAAGAGTACCCTTAACCGACGAGCATGAATGCTTAGGTATATGGATGTGGATGCGGCGAGAGAGGTGTGTCAGGATGCCAAATGAAAGTCTGTAATCTCTAAGTACTCCTCTGGTTGACAGGCGTGAGTGTTTATGTATTATTATGTATCACAATTATTAAATAATTTTGAATCCTATGATCTCATTTCATAAGTAAGACAAAGTTAATGTTTTAATTTAATTTTAGGCGAGAGATTTTTGAAGTTTATATGTAGTTTTTATTTTAATAAAAGTTATTTAATTTAAAATATTACATGCTTTTCATTATTTCATTAAAAATTAACTAATTTTCCAATAACAAAGTAAACTTCAGTCATAAGAAGATATTATCTAGAGAGAAATGATGTTAATGTTTTTATTCACATGTACTTCTCATATTTTTCAAACAGAAAAAAGGCACACAGATTATTTATTATTATTATCTAACAAATTAGTTCAGTGAAAAAAATGCATAATATTACTTCCTTTTCAGACTAATTCGATTCCATGGTGATGTATTCCGAATATTTTTTCAAAAATTGTTATATTTTCTAAAGAAGATTGTTGTATTTATTCATACATTTCTCTTTAAATAAAAGAGTCTAATAAAGAGTGTCGTAATTTAAATAAAAGTTAATAATTACGTAGGACACTCAATAAGTTTTGAGATATACAAAAAGTATTTTAGATATATTTGATATTTATTTTACATCTTTTGAAAATATTCTCCATCATGTTCTATACAAAGTTCCATTCGCCTAAACCAACTCTGAAAACACTTTTGCCAGTCTTGATCTGACAGGTCAGAAATCGCTTCTTCGTAACGTTCGTTCGTTGAAAGAAACTTGCCTTTTATTTATTTTTTGACTCTTTGGAACAAAAGGAAATCACAAGGAGCTAAGTCAGGGCTGTAGGGTGGGTGACTTAGAGTTTCAACACCAGATTCCTCAATAAATGCTTTTGTTCAAAGGGAGGTATGTCAAGAGGCGTTATCGTGATGCAGCACGATTCCCCGAAGCCCGGTCTTTGGTCTTTTCTCCTGCACAGCTTGAAAAGCTTTGGGTAACAAAACTGTAGTATACCATTCAGAGTTGACTGACCTACAATTTTGCAGCATTGACGTCGACAAATGTCCGCTTCGCAAAAAAAAAAACTAGCCACCATTATTTTGTCGACGTTGCGAGGTCTTTGTTGTTTGTTGTATTTGTTTCACCAGTAACGATTTCTGAAACACGCCTAGATGCCCCGTTTTCAAAATGTGGACTCATTTCATGGCACCAATCCATACGAGTCTGCTTTTCGCTTTCGGAGAGCGAACGAGGGATCCATCGACAGCAAAGCTTCCTCACTCCAGGATGTTGATGTAGGATAGTGTGAATTCTCCCCGAACTAATGCCTACAATCTTTTATATGTCCGTAATGTGATTCGTGTGCCTTTTCGCACCAACATTTCAGTAGTCCATGCATTTTCTGCCGTTACTGCTGTTTGCGGGGCCCCGGTTCTTTGGTCATCTTTAAGGTTAATTTTGCCCTTTTGAATTTAGCAAACCACCTTAAAATTGTTGCGCGTGATGGAGCTGAGTCTCCTAATGCTTATGCTTATTGTTGAGTTGAACGGTTGTAAATTTAATTTTTCGGTTAAACCAAATTTAAAATCATAATAGATCGTAGCGCGCAAATGTTCACGGTTAAGGTCCATCGTTTTAAACAAAAAGCGAGGGAAGCATTGCAGAAAAATTTATAGAACTTTGTTTTTTTTTTTTTTCAATATTGAGGAATTGGCTTATGGAGTTCTATTTTTAAATAAATTTGCTTTTTAGAAAACATATAACACCATCCATTTTTAACTTGTGACTTACGTAACTTCTATTTTAGCTTGTACAATTAATTAAAAGAATTTTTTATGTGGTAGAGCCATGCTGCAGTTATATTAGATGTATAGTTGTAGCACGAATGGGTCGGCTCGACCGGGGAAGGACCACGCTCTCACAGAATACCAGCGTGAAATAGTAGCTTAATGCTGCTGTATTTCGTATGGTGAGTGTAGAGAATCGGCGACCCATTTTACTGGAAACGAGGCATTCTATCTCAGTCCTCACGGGTGACAACACATCTGCATTTTGATTCGTAATCGAGGATAGATGTAGATGTCTATGGGCCACAGCAACCACTTACCATCAGGTGGACTGTGTGCTCGATTGTTACCCTATCCTATAAAAAAAAAAAAAGAATATTTTTTGACGCAATTTTTCATTAACCCTTCAATCCTCATAAAATTCCGATGCATTCGCATGCGCCTGGCAAATCCCACAGCATTTAAAATCATTAAAACTTATATTTAGAGACTACTTTTCTATGAAGAAGTTTGCCATTATAAAATCTATACCAAATTCTGTATCCTGTGGTCTAAACAAAAATCAGGTTTTACTTCATTACAAAAAGATTTTATTGTATTTGGATAACAAACAAAAACATACCAAGCAGATATCGGCAGCGTGAAAATCACAATTATTTCTATATACTTCTCGGAATTATTTACGTAAAAAGATTCACACAAAAACTTTCATAACCATTTTATAATAAAACACTATAGTAAAACACTAATAAATTACTAGAAAAATCCAAAAATAAACACAACAGTAATGAACGTAGAATATAAATTAATATTCATAGACAAACTGTTTTTTTATTCCACTAGAGGATAGAAAATTTCATATTTCCATCATATAATACCAAACTTCTTCATAGAAAAGTAGTCTCTAAACATAAGAGCTTATAGGTTAAAGTGCTGTGGGTGGTTGCGATCATATTTGACCGCTTGAAGTTTGACGGAATATAGAAGCGGTCAAATTTGGCCGCTTGGTGTTTGAGAGGTTAAAAAGGCTAAATTGCTAGATTTTTCAATAAAAAGACATTAAGAAATTATTAGTTTTTTCGCTCTCCTGTAAAATGTACTTTTTACACTTATGCTTTTGTTCTTTTCATAGTACATTATTACGTACGCTGCGGAAACTATTGACAATAGAGTGACAACGTGATGTACTACAGTTTTGTAGTAGATATCAACGTCTACAAAAAAAATCTGAGATATCATATATCTAACTATGTATTACAGTTATGTCACAGTAACTACTTTTTCATGTTAAAATCTGCAATAGTAACGCCGGTATGAACTAGCTTACATTAATTAGAGATAAAAAAATGTTCATATTTTGTGGCAGAATGCGCCAAAATTCTAAATTAAATCGCTTTTGTATGTACAAAAGGTTGATAGAAAATTCATCAAGGATCTTTTCGTACCTCCACACTTTTTATGTACCGTCTACAGTTCTCTTTAAAACTGGAAAAACTGCGTTTTGGGGCACTTTTTAGGACGCGGGGGGTTGACGCTCATCTGGGAGGGGCGGGAGAGTGGATTAAATTTAACTTTGCTGTATAAAATACATATGCCGATAGATAAAAGTACTCCAATAGTTTTGCCATTTTTAGCTAAAATGATTGAACTAAATGAGCGAGGTGTCATGTCATGTCGCGCGGCGCAGATGCGTGATATACGCGGGCGGCACCGCGGAGCACAACTATATGAAATATTTTAAAAATAAAAAACAAATTTTTAAAATTTTTTGTCTGTTTTTCTGTTCGTTTCGGCTGATTTCCGAAATGGTTGAACAAACGTTGGCAGGACTTTCACTGGCAGATAGCTGATGTTATAACAGTAACTTATTGTGGTCTTGCGCAAAAAATTAAAACCCATGAAATTTGGTCGTAATAAATTTCACGCGGACAAGGTCGCGGGGAACAGCTAGTATGTCATAAAACGGATCATTGCGGAGAACGAAACGTTTCTTTAATGTAGGAATCGTGCATAAACGCATTGGATCTTAGAATATTTCTTCAATACTTTTTATAAGCACCAGCCTCTGCTTGATATGGTTCTCTTGAGATAAACGATGTAGCATAATCGTTATACAGCGTAGCTTAGGGATTAAGCGCTCGCTGTAAATTTCACAGTACGCGAGCAACCCGAGTTCGATCCCCGCCGGCACCAATGAAACTATTAGTTGCAGTTTTAAGTAATGATTAACCACGTGCTCGGCGATGAAAAAAAATATCGTGAGGAAAACTGAATCTCTGAGAATATTAGAAATAAGAAAAAAGATGCTGGGCACAACAAGCCTCCTCTCAGAAATGAGAGTAGGCCCAGTTGTGGGAGTAACTTTTACTTAACTTTAACCGTTATATTTAGTTAGTATTTTTTACTTATTTTGGACTTACCAGGTGGACTGTGTGTCCAATTGCTATCCTTATTCTCTCCATATCTATACACATAGCTGATAATTATTCCGTGTCCTGTCGCAGGTACAATGCAGAAAAGGCCGTAGGTGATCTAATAGCTGGTATCACCGTGGGGCTGACCGTGATCCCGCAGTCGCTGGCCTACTCTAACATCGCGGGACTGCCTCCGCAGTATGGACTCTATGGCTCGTTCTTGGGCTGCTTCATCTACATATTTCTAGGCGGTTGCCGTGCTGTCCCGGCAGGACCCACCGCCATTGCATCACTACTTACGTTTCAAGTTGCCGGCGGCGTAATCGAGAAGGCCATCCTTCTTAACTTTCTCACCGGGCTTGTAGAACTGTTAATGGGTGTCCTTGGCCTCGGCTTCCTTATAAACTTCGTGTCGGGGCCGGTATCCTCGGGCTTCACGTCAGCAGTGGCCCTCATGATCGCCACGTCGCAGATCAAGGATCTGTTCGCTATTCCTGTCACCGGCGGCACGTTCTTGCAGCAATGGATTTCCATATTCCGCAATCTGCACAGCGCCTCACTGTGGGACCCCGTACTCGGGTTTATATGCATCGCCTTACTGCTGCTTATGAGGGTGAGTTCATAACTATTTATTTCAAAAGAAAACTATTGTTATTTATTTTTCATAATTTTTAGAATAGGGAACTAGAGCTGAAAACATTTTAAATTAATTATTTGTATTGCTTTTATTGCTTTTATTGACCTTAAAGTGACTGAGAATATTATTGTGTTTTAGAAAATTGGTATGATCAAATTGGGGTCTAGAGAGGAATGTGGGCCGAGTACGCGCCAGAAGGTGCTCACCAAGTGTTTATGGATGGTGGGCACATGTCGCAATGCTATTGTTGTGGTTGTCACCGGCTCGCTCGGATACTGGTTCGTGTCGATGCACGGCTCCTCCCCGGTACGACTCATGGGTTAGTATCGTTGTGTATGAAACTTATTCGTTGTTCAGTGTATACGCTTTGTGATGTGTTATCTGATGAACGCTTTTCTTTTTAATGCTCACGTCAGCCGATAACGTAAAAGGCGGTTAGTAACGGTGCTTAATCGTTTGTAATTTAGCACAAGTAGAAGTAGCAGTAGTGGCTTGTACATGCTTTTGTCGATTTAATTCATTATAATATTTTTTTTATTGAATAAAGGTGAAACAAGCACATAGTCACATCTGATGGGAAGTGGATGCTATGGCCCATAGACATCTACATCTATCGTCGATTAAGAACAAAAACACGTGTGTTGTCACCCGTGCGGACTAAGATGATATGCTTCGTTTCCAGTACAAAGGGTTTCCGGTTCTCTACACTCACCATAGAAAACACAGCAGCATTAAGCAGCTATTATACGCTGGTATACTGTGAAAGCGTGATCTGTCCCCGGTCAAGCCGACCCATTAGTGCTACAACTATAACATAGCTGCAGGATGGCGATACTGTGCGAAGTGTAAGAAATGAATCAAACGCAGGTGCTATTCCGTCGGGAGTGCCGATGCCGCAGCTACCGCCGTTCAGTTACGTGCGCGCGGACAACAGCACGGCCGACTTCTTGGAGATGTTGTCGGAGCTGGGCTCCGGCGTGCTGGTGATCCCCCTGATCGTACTGCTGGAGGACATCGCCATTTGCAAGGCGTTCTCGGACGGGCGCACTATCGACGCCACCCAGGAGATGATTGCGCTGGGTGTGATGAACGTGTTTAACTCCTTCATGCAGGCGTACCCTGGTGGCGGCTCACTAGCGCGCTCCGTCGTCTCCAATGGCTCCGGAGTAAAGACGACCTTCAACGGGATCTACACGGGTCAGTGGACCTTTCTTATTGTTTTTAATATTGCCGTTACAGCTTATTAAAGTCTACTGCTGAACACAGGCCTTCCCCGTAGATTACCTCACAGGAGGAATATTTGCCATAGTTGTCACGTTTTGCAGGCGGGTCGCTAGCCGCAGTTCTTTATTTTTATTCAGCCCAGAAAGCTGCTGCTGCCCGTCTCCATCCACTCTCAGTATCCCTCTACCGCAGGGTGATATGGGGCAGTGCATATGGGGCAGTGCATATGGGGCAGTGCATATGGGGCAGTGCATATGGGGCAGTGCATATTGTCACACCGCCACTGCACCGTTGGCACGGACAATAGTCTACACCCGCTCTTATCTACTGAAAGCATCACGCTTGGTTTATTGGCAATCCCAGATTGCAGAACTCGGTGTTTCGCAAAAATAAAACTAAATATCACCTTTCTAGCTATTTTATATGTGTTATTGTATATGTATAAGCCATCAGATAGATTTTAGATTCTTCTTATAACAAATTGCATGCACATTTCAATATTTCAGGTGTCATAGTGATATTGGCGCTGCAGTTCTTCACGCAGTATTTCGAGTTCATCCCAAAGGCGGCGCTCGCTGCAGTAATTATCTCCGCCATCTTGTTCATGGTGGAATACGATGTCGTGAAGCCAATGTGGCGCGCCAAAAGTAAGTCGTTCACGTTGTATCTGACTCTCTTCATTGTTAACCATCAAACATTCCTGAGGTGGAACTAGAGCAAATACATCAAATCCTGTAGAGAAATGCTTTTGTTTTTATAGAATAAGGGTGACAAACGAGCTCACAGTCCACACAATGGTAAGTGGATGCTATGGTCTATAGACGTCTACATTTATCCTCGATTAAGAATCGAATAGCAGACGCTTTGTCTTCGCTGAATACTGAGATGGAATACCCCACTTCCAGTAATCCAATACGTGTTTACTATAACTCTTTTCAATGTTAGTAAAGGTATAGATGAGGTTGAAGAACATGATGATGATGAAGGTAAAAGATGAGCACTCAATTCTACTTGGTAAGTGGATGATGTAGCCCATAGATTTTATGAGTGGTAGCACGAATGGGTCGGCTCAACCGGGGAAAGACCACGCTCTAATAGAATACCAGCGTGAAATAGCGGCTTAATGCTGCTGTGTTTCGTATTGTGAGTGTAGAGAATCGGAGACCCTTTTTACTGAAAACGAGGCATTCCATCTTAGTCCTTAAGGGTGACAACGCATCTGCATTTTGATTTGTAATCGAGGACAGATGTAGATGTGTATGGGCCACAGCAACCACTTTACATCAGGTGGACTGTGTGCTCGTTTGTCATCCTATCCTATAAAACAAAATTTATACGAGTATCGAGTATCCACATCTGTCGTCGATCAAGCATGAAAATGCCGTGGTGCTCCTGTGTGGCTTTTTAATTTCCATTTATATTCATTAATGACAAGCTTCATGTTATCATAGTTATTATCTAGGTCTATTATTATATTATAATGTAATCTAAGTATGAATTTAAAATATGAATCTCAATCGAAGCCAATATTTGAACACCGTAAAGCTGTGTTTGATAGCTTTATAGTGTTTTTGCGACTGCTTCTTGGCCTGGTGGTCGTAAATGCAGCTACTAATCATGAGGTCCGGGGTTTGAAGTTCGGTCTGGAAGAGAAGGATTATTATTATTGTGCTTACTTCGGTTTCTCTGAACTATTTCCGCAACTTCCATCGAACTTATCGCATATCATGCATGTGCCAACGATAAATAGAAATTAGTTTTTTATTCATATTGAACCTAACGTATTTAAAATTGGTTCTGATCGTTACTAGAGTTGGACCTGGTGCCGGGTGTTGGCACATTCGTGCTGTGCCTGACGCTGCCCATCGAGCTCGGCATCCTTACCGGCGTTGTTGTTAACATCATCTTCATCCTGTATCACGCTGCGAGGCCCAAACTCTCCGTCGAGATGCTCAAGGTATCACTGCCGATCCACAATTATTCAGATATTCGGCAAAGTCAGCCATACGGACTGTGTGTGTATTTTCATGAATCATTTCAAGCTAGGTTCGAAAGCTCCATAATTAAAAAATAATTAAAAAGATGTAACACGTAACATAATCGTTTCTTATATTTACACGAACACCACATTGATTAATACTACTTTTACGGATTTTATCGCGTTGAGTTTATTTTCACGTTATTTCAACGTTCCGAGAAGTCTGCAGTTTTAGCTTCAGCAGAAGTAATTTTAATTAAATTTTTAATTAAGCAAAAGTTGTTCAATTGGGATTACTTATTATAGGTACTACTTAAGAGTACATGATTTAAAATAAGGTGCTTACTATCATGCTGTTTCTAAATGTTTTCATATTTAATTTTACAACATATTATATTGTTAATTATTGTTTAAAAACTGTGTAGTGTTGTTGTAAAATATTCCCTACTCCATATCAGGGTGTCGTAAGAGGCGACAGGGGGAAACGAGTCAGGATGAACCGTAGCCGTAGCAAACCTAAAATTTAGCACAATGGTAGATTTTTTTGTGGTTTCCTTTGGCTTATATGAAGCGGAAAAAATCTGAAAATAGTAAAAGGAAAAAAACTGAACATCAAAAATGATCTATATTCCACGTCGAAATAGTAATGACAAAGTTATTGGTGCGGCTGGTTCTATGTACCAGTTGTTGAAACTAACCGCACCGATAAATTTGTCGACATTTGGTTCTTATAGTTTAAATTAAGGAAGAAGTTGTTATAGTTTAAATAAATAAAGACACGTAAACGAGGGAAAAGTTAAGGTCAAGTATTTATTTATATGAGTATAAGAATAAAAATTTACGAAAATTAAAAAGCATAAATGTGAAAAGGGCGACAAGTTAAGTACAAACGACCATCGGGATTGTCAACTCCGCCCACAAGAGTAAGTTTTGAACAGGCGTCAAGCTATGTGTGTCTACAGGTTGCAGGTGCAGTAGAATTCTGGCACAAGTATTTTAAATCCTTAAAAGAAGGTCGCAATCAATTTACAACGTCCTAGTTGTCGCATTTTTTATTTTGTTTATAGGAATGTATAACATTCTCGGCCTCTCGGCGCACTTATAAATTAATATTTTGGCTCCTTTTTAAATTAATGTTGGGATATAGATATAGCATAATGTTGGGATATAGATATAGCATAATGTTGATATAGCATAATATGGGATATAGATATAGCATAATGTTGGGATATAGATATAGCATAATGTTGATATAGCATAATATAGGATATAGATATAGCATAATGTTGGGATATAGATATAACATAATGTTGATATAGCATAATATAGGATATAGATATAGCATAATGTTGGGATGGCATGGCTCCTGTTATAGTTTTTATGTTTTCAGTATTGCAGTTTAATGATCAAATTATCTCTCTCGGTCCGATTTTGTTAATTACAAAATTTAAGTTAAATTACAGTAAATTACATTTGAACAAATACCCAGAACCCGAATTATTATTATTATTATTTTTTTTTTTTAGAAATTTCTATATGTATTATTATTCAAATCCAAATCAAGGTCATTAATTCTTTGCCGCAATAAGGTGTAGGTATTCGCATATTTTCTGGGACTTTTTTGTAAAAGCGTATACATTGCCCCATTAAAGAATTACTGGCTCTTAGGAGTCGGGTAACTGGTATAGATAACTTGTGCTTGCTCCTAGTATTTACAGAATGTAAATCACTTTTTTTGATAAAACTTTTTTGTTTTTGTGTTCAATATCCATAGGTACTGACTGCAGCAGGTGGCAAAAAAAAAACTGCTATCTATTCAGACAGCAGTTTTTTTTTTAATTTAGCTCTTAACAGAAAGATGTTGTGAATACTGCCAGTCTCATATTTCATATTTCTTTGCTACACTTTTTCCGTGATACGTGGTAGACGATTCTCTCACGTCTTCACCACACGGCAAAACAACTACATGAGAAAACAATGTAAAATGAACTCATTTTAGCCTTAATTCTGAAATTAATCATACGAATAAAACAAAATGCAGGCACTTTTAATGACGTAAATAATTTCTGTTTTTAAAATAAAATTCGATATTTAGCCTATTAAAAAAAGTAGGAAGTTTAAAATCCGACTATGATTTGATTTTGATTGACTTGATTGACGACTGTGATTCGAATTCGGCATCTATTTTTTACATTTGTTTTTAGTACGAAAATATATTAAGCTATATCTTAAGATCAATTACAAATCTTTTTTTAAATTAAAAACGTTATTCTTTAGGGGTGGTCCCATATAAATTTGGAGATAAACTTAACCCCTGAGGGTAGCCAAATAGGAAAAATGATTTTTCCAATAGAACAATTTAAGCGACTTGTATACATTGTCTTATCACCGACTTTTCAGACGGTTTCAATGGGCTGTAATGCTAATTGACATTAAACTAATGTCTAGTGCTGAGACCAACTAGAACGTAAAGTTAGCGAGGTGCAGCCGTGGTCTCTTCATTTTTATTTTTTATTTTGCTACCTTGCGTTCGCGGTCTGCAATCTAAAATTAGATTGCCGTCGCTTTTGAGGTATATATGACGATAGTTTATTTTGTATAATATGACGTTGACGTGTGGCGCAGACGGAGGGAGGCGTGGAGTACCTGATGATCACGCCCGACCGCTGCCTGATGTTCCCGTCGGTGGAGTACGTGCGGCGGCTGGTGAATAAGTGCGCGGCGGGCGGCGACGTGCCCGTGGTGCTGGAGTGCACGCACATCTACAGCGCCGACTACACCGCCGCCAAGAGCATCGAGCAGCTCACAGCCGACTTCCACGCTCGCCACCAGCCGCTCTACTTCTACAACGTGAAGCCGTCTGTGTGCTCCATCTTCGAGGCGGTGGCCAAACCCGAGCACTTCGTGGTGTTCTACGAGGACGACGAGCTGGACCGCCTGCTGGCCGCCGACGGCCGCGCGCCCCCCGCGAAGCCGCCGCCTCTGCCCTGAGCGCTTGACACTACTGCAAACAAATTACTTTGTAAATATTTATACGTGGTAGAGCCACGCTACAGCTATATTAAAGTTGTACACCTCTCACAAACCAACGTAAAATAGCAACTTAATGTTGCTGTGTTTCGTATGGTGTGTGTAGAGAACCGAAAACCGTTTTTATCCGATACAATCATATCAGTTCTCAAGGGGGAAGACGCATCTGTTTTTTGACTCTTAATCGAAGATAAATGTAGATGTTTATGGGTCACAGCACTTATCATCAGGTAGGCTGTGTACTCGCTTGTCAAAATTATTCCATAAAAAAGATTAATTCCTTTGTAAATATCATGCGTTCCTTTGAGCGAGCTTCTTGGCGATCGGTGCCCGGGGCGTCGATGTAAAACAAAGAAGTGCTATATTTTGGTAGGAGTTATGGGAGGTCGAAGGCTGTACGGCTGTGATGGGGCGCCGAGCGAAGCTTAAGCCCAATGTTACTTAAGGTTATGTACTTACTGTCGACTTCGCGGTGCTTTATTTTTGTATAAAACTATTTTAATTTAAGTAAGAGAAGGCGTCCGTGCGCCTCTCACTGTTGTGATTTTAGATGTTAACTATATTTATATTATGTCTATGAATTGATCCGTTTATATCGCACGTTCTTCGCAGTTTGAACAATAAAAATATTTTGACTAAATCGCCAAACTAAATGGTCGTGATAGTTGTAGCCATAATAAGTGAGTTTATTTATTTTTAGGTCACTAAAGTACAACTTAGGTTATTGTAACTGTATTTGAAATTAAGGACGAAGGGACGCATCCTGCTCGCTGCAGTGTCTCGCTGTGTGTGTGTGTGTGTATGTGTGTGTGTGTGTGTGTGTGTGTGTGTGTGTGTGTGTGTGTGTGTGCATGCGTTTGTGTGTGTGCGTATGTGTATGTGTGAGTTTGACGATTACAAGGCACACAAGTAATCGGGGCGTCCCTCACTATGTCACATTCCTGTAGATATCAGTTACTTTGTGATTCAAAACTACAGTACCTTCACATATTACAAATAAACATATATTTTAGAGAGAACCTTAAAACAGTAATTTAATATACATTAAAATTATAAACTTTAAGGTGCCAATGTACACGACGATCGTTTTCTGAGTTCCAAGAACAAAGTAATTAAACTCTTTGAGAGTGTTATAAAATACTTTTGTTTTATTTACTGCGCTCTTCGCTCGACATACTCGTAAATAGCTTATCACATTACGTCCTCGTCACCCGCAGATGAATTGACAATGGCCTGCATAGAAAACTGAAGGTCTTATGTATTTCCCTAATTCAAAACAGAGAGAGCCTACCGAAAAGCTGATTTATGTGTGTACGTATGCTAGCTCTTCAGGTCATAAACTAAATTGTTAACTTAGCAGACGATGATCTTTAAAAATGCATTTTCTAAAATAACGAGAAATATGATACATTATTCGTTAGTTGCATGTAATGTAAA
Source organism: Parnassius apollo (assembly GCA_907164705.1). Taxonomy (NCBI): domain Eukaryota; kingdom Metazoa; phylum Arthropoda; class Insecta; order Lepidoptera; family Papilionidae; genus Parnassius; species Parnassius apollo. Next base: position 2,413,409 of record CAJQZP010001228.1, read on the forward strand.
GAGCACCTTATGTAAATAAGAGACCCGTAAGTTTATCTTTCTAGTACAAGTTAAAGACAAGGTTATGGCTTAAGCTACACTTAAATTGAAAGGAAACATTCAAACTACATGTTTTACTAGATATTTACGCAACTAAAAAATACAAGCGAACGCAACTTCGGTACCTGTTCGCTGTATGCTGAGCATCTGAACAGTAAGGTGAATTTGTTGGTAGTAGACGGTAAGAATATAAACATGAATGTTGTATAAGTTTGCTAAGTAAGAATCAATTTCTTGTGGCCTCTGACAGATAGCAGAGTAACCATGTAGGCGTCTCGTATATCATTATCATTTTAAGGGTTACTTTACAATCTACTATAAGTCCACAAGTTTTGCATCCATGAAAGTCAAGACAGTAAAACGCTTTTTGTAAGCAAAAACATTGAACCAGTTAACAATTTTATAAAATATTTTTTCTACAATATTAAAAGTCTACTAATAGTCTACCAGATGGAAAGTGTCTCATGTAGCTCATGAACACCTGCAACTAACTTCAAATAAAGAAAACCACACATGCGTTTCACTGATTGTATCACTACTTACTATCAGGAGGGTAGTAGTCAGGGCCCGATCTAGCTACTTAGCCGTTTCGGGCAAAGATAATTTTCGCCGCCCTTTACATACACAAAGCCATACAAGTCATGACTCACTTGCTAGTTATGTTGGGGGATGTTAAGTGTGGCGGCGCTGTCGTCGCGCCGCAAGCGAAACACACCGAAGCCTAAATCACGCTATCAATATTCCGAATCATAAACAGTATATATAGAACATCTCCGAACTATCACACGGAGTGTTGGCCGCTCTCCGGGCAGAACACCTTGCCCGGCGGGAGATCTCCCCTTTTCCTTCAACGGCTACAGTGGTAACCTCGACGTGATCTGAACACGCAACCGACAACCTTCGGAAACTTCAAGCTTCATCATCGTCATAAAATACCCCACCCATTCGCTCCCGAGCAGATATCGTCTGCAGTCTTCATATCCTGCAAGCCATCTAGCACCATCTAGCTTCACAAGGTTCATCGCAGCACTGGAATAATAATGCTTCCTGTTCCTTCAAGCTACTCTCTGCGCAATACAGTGTTCGGTAGATGTCCTACGGTAGATCTCCCGCCGGGCAAGGTGTTCTGCCCGGGGAGCGGCCAACACTCCGTGTGATAGTTCGGAGATGTTCTATATATACTGTTTATGATTCGGAATATTGATAGCGTGATTTAGGCTTCGGTGTGTTTCGCTTGCGGCGCGACGACAGCACCGCCACATTAAGTATACAACCTACCTAGATAAAATACGTGATATTGTTGGGAAGCCGGCCTTGCTTTTTCTAACCAAAATACATCCTCTCCGGCCGACACTTTGTATCTCTCCTAGTCGGGGTACAAATTAGAACTCCTTTGTGCCCTGGGCTGAAGTTTGCATGTGTGTCAGAGAGGATATCTGTTTTTGACGCCTCAGCAGCCTTGAAGATACGAACCTGTCCATCCTATAGCTGAGCGTAGACAGCGAAGACTATCCCCGTGTCTACGGGTGCCTCTATATGTCCCATTGTGGTATTGCCGACACAGACCTACTCATCGGACTCCGTACTACAACAGATCCCAACCGCAGAGATCTTGATGCTTGGTGATTTGAACGCTCACCACCCTGAAAGGCTTGGTTCCCATTTAACCAATCATGCGGTTAAATCTGCTTATGACTTTGCTTAGGTATATGGTCTGACACAACTGGTTACCTTGCCTATGTGGGTCCTAAATGTGGAAGATCATGTACCTTCCCTATTAGACCTTCTGCTGACCTTTCATCCGGATGGGTATCAGGTCTCCGACGACGCCTCTCTTGGCTCCACGGGCCATTGTCTGATCCGGAATATGGTGCCTACCTCTAATATTCACGTCAGTCTATTGGGCATTCTGAAGAAGTACCTATACGTAAGTTGATGAGTGTTTTTATGTTCGTAAGTATACAATGTATGTCTTTTAAAGAATTTCACAGAAACTGCTGAATGAATTGATATATCTTTTTATCGAGATAGTTATGTACTTTTCTACTTTATCATCCTTATCAACCTATTGCAACTCACTGCTGCGTATGGGCCTCTTTTCCCTTGTGCTATTTTTCCCTGCCTTGGGCTAATCTTGCCTATGTATGATAACTCTAACTAAAGAAACATAAATTTTTTTCATCAAAATCGTTTAAAAAGTTAAAAAGATTAGTACCAAGCTATTCAATTGTTTATTATGGTCAATCGGTTCATAAGTATTTAAGTTAAGATTCATACGGTACGTCCAAAAAGGCTCAGCAAAAGATTTGTTTTAAAATTTAATACTGATAAAAAACAATTATATTACTACAAAACGAATCAGTCATTTTTTAAAATAATTAAATTGTGAAAATTAAACAATTTTTCAAAGAATATTAAATACTACCTTATAATTATAGTAATTTTCTTCGCACTTTTTGTTCTGCAAAATCTTTAATAATATCTGATAAATTTAAACTGTCGTAAACCTTGTATTCTATTGAAATCATAGCCAATCCAGATAATCTACTCTGTGTCATGGATCGCAGATGATTTTTTACAATTTTTAATTTAGAAAAGCTTCTTTCACCACTTGGAACTGTTACTGGTAAAGTTAAAAGGATCCTGAGCGTAATACTGATAGTTGGACCAAATCTTAAATCTGTTACAAATTTCGAAACATTTTGAGGAGATAAATTACTATTTAAAAACATACAAAGGACTGACAACTCCTCATAAAGTTCTAATGCATTTGTATAACTTGAATTCTCATGAGTTAAAATAGCCTCGAGGTTCTTACAATATTCTAACAATTCATCTTTTGGGAGTTCTCTTAAGGCATATATGTTATACAGAAAAGCAAAATATTTAATGTGCTTAGAAACCTGGAAAAATCCTAATTCTAAGGAGTTTATAGCTGTATCCACAATGTGAAAAAATACTTTAATTTTACATTTTTGACGGGACTCAATAATTGGTTTGTCAACACACTCATAAGTGAATTGCTTTTTCTTGACGAAGTCAAGCGACATTTTCAAAGTGTAACACCTCGCAATCAATTTCAGAAGCTGAGGTTTTGGCATCTTCAAAAACTTGAGTAAAATACTCATCTGAACGTGAATTTATAAAGAAATCTTTTGTATTTCTAAGTAATTGAATGACGAAAACTAAGTCAAAATAACAATACCTTTTACATTCTTCAAAAGAATTGACCTTAATGTTGAAATGGAAAAAAACATTTATTTATTGCACAGTATTAAAAAATTGTAGCTTCCAGTGAGGACAAGTTTAAAGAATCACTACTGCAAGGAACGTAAAACGCCCGTGGTTTGATGTTGCACGATAATTTCTGTTAGTGCCAATCCTGTAAATTTCTCGATTGGTAAAAATCCTAAAAAAACTTTCATTTATTACAATCTCTGACGTTCTTGACTGGACTTGGGATTGAATAAAAGAAATATACCTAATTATCATGTTCATCTGCTCAGTTTTGCTAGCGTCTGAAGTATAATCTAAAATAATAGTATATTTCGATGTAATGATGTATGTAATGATAGATACTTCCATAATATGTTTTTATACGGTCTAAAATTGTATTAATGAACTCATTTTAATTTTTTTACTTAACTGCTGCGTACATGTTCATGTAACGGGATCATATTCGGCTAATAACTCTACTAGTTTTAAAAAATTACCATTGTTATGTTGATACAGATTATCAGAAGTACCTTGAAAAGCCAAGACATTTTTAGCTAACATTTTGATGATTGTGGAAATTCGTAACAAAATTCTATTCCAGTGTTCTATTTCTGATTTAATTATTCTCTGTGACTCGGCATCTATCGTACGACACGATTTGAGCCTACGTGAAAGTTCTACCCAAGATTTTACAGCTTCTACATGGTTTCGTCACGTCTCATAAGATTTAAGCATATGAAAAGGAATATGATCTCTTTTTAATAATAAAATGCAGTAATTTGCTCAATCGACCTTTTTATTTCTAATTTTTTTACAAACGATGACAGATACAACTGTATTTTGTTTTAAAAACATAACGGCTATATATATATAAAACCTACACGGCTTACGAACTAATATTGGCATTAGAACTGCTAATATAATTTGACAGGCGCTTTAACATGTCCCCCGGCGTTGAAAGTTTACCTTTCAACCAGATTCTTCAGGTTCAGGAAGCGGACAAATTTTGCTAAATGATCGGCGAACTATACCAGTCGATGTTTTAATATCCGCCACCCTTGATACGCCGTCCGAGCCTGGATGGACTGCGACGATGCGACCCATCTTCCACTTTAATGGCGGTGAATTCTCCTCTTTTAGGAGTACCAGTGAATTTAACTTCAAAGATTTTACAGGAATGCCATTTTATCCGCAGTTGAAGCTCTGATATATATTTTTTTGCTCCATCTAGCCCAAAAATGTTGACGTAATTGTTCTATTCGTTGAAATCGGGTTAAAGAGCTTACGGAATGATCTTTATAGTCTGGTGTCGGCGAGGAAGTCAAGGGGCGTCCAATCAAAAAATGACCTGGCAAAAAATGAAATGAATGAGTGGTAGCAAGTCTTCAGGATTCTTAGACAAAGGTGTGAGTGGTCTGGAGTTAAGTATAGCCTCAATTTGTATTAATGTGGTATTTAATTCCTCGTAAGTCAAATTACAATTGCCCAGCACTCTAACTAAATGATATTTAATGCATTTGACACCAGCCTCCGCAAGCCCAGCAAAATGGGGAGAATAAGGCGGTATAAAATGGAAATTAAATCCTTCATTTGCCATTACCTCAGATAAAGAATTACAATACGTCTTAATAAATTTTGAAATGTCATTGTATGCGCCTACAAAGGAAGTACTATTATTTGAATAAATATTAAGAGGTTTCCCTCTTCTTGACATAAATCTGCGCAAAGCTAATATGAAGGTATTGCTAGTTAAATCACCCACTAATTCAAGATGAATTGACTTAGTCGCGAAGCAAATAAAAATAGCTATATACACCTTTACAATTTTACAACCACGGCCATGGCGAGAAATAGATTGAATTGGTCCCGCATAGTTTAGTCCAATATTCTGAAATGGAAAACCAGAAAGGATGCGTTGGTGTGGTAGGTTGCCCATTATTGGAGAGATTGTTTTTCCTTTCATTCTATTGCATCTTACACATTGTTGATAACAAGATCTGGCCAAATTACGACCTCTAATCAGCCAGTATATCTCTCTTATAGTGGCAAACATTAGCTGTGGTCCTGCGTGCATTAACCTTATGTGCTCATAATTGAAGAGCAATTTGGTAAAATAATGAGTGGACTGTATAAGTATGGGATGTTTTTTCTCATAACAGTAATCGGAATTTTCAAGACGCCCTCCAACACGCATTATTTTATTATCATCGAGAAATACATTAAATTTATGTAACGGACTTTTAGTGGGTAAGCTTTTATTTTTAATTAACATGGTGTACTCCTCAAATGATTCACTCTGAGATATGCTTATAATAACATTGAGTGCGGTTTGCAACTCTTGATTGCTAAGAGGACCGTGAGCGGATTGCTTTCTACAATTATTGATAAAACGCAGCACATAAGCAACGGCCCTATTTAATCTAGTATATTTAGAAAAGCGTTTAAATTCAATTAATTTATTACCGCCTAAATCTTCATTGTTGTTAGAATGAAGTATTCCGTGGAGGATAACATTTGACGATTTAATCTCAGGCAACTCGTGATTAATACTTAAGAAATTTGCAGGCCAGTGAGAGACCTCTTTCTTTAAAAATTCAGGTCCTGACCACCACTTACTCATGGATGAAATATCACACCGCGAGAAATATGATCGACTGGATTACACTTTTTTGGGACATGCCTCCACTCGCAATTTCCAGTATTCTTTAATATTTCAGCAACCCTATTTCTAACAAAGGGTTGTAGCTTGCTAGGTAACACCTTTAACCATCCTAACACGATGGACGAATCTGTCCAAAAGAAAGTGCGCTTAGCTTGTTGTCTCAGCGATGCTACAACCTTTTGGTAAAGGCGAGCTCCAACAAGTGCACCACAAAGTTCCAGACTTGGAATTGTTATAGGTTTAAGCGGCGCGACACGACTTTTCGCCATCAATAATTGAATTAAAACCTCACCCTGATCATTAACGCTACGAACATATAAACAGGCGCCATATGCACGCTCAGAAGCGTCTGAGAAAATAAGAAATTCTAACAAACTAGGCGAGTCACAAATAATACGACGTGGAATACGTAAAGTATTTAATTTAGGTAAATCGACTATTATCTCAGCCCACATCTTGCTGATTTCTGGCATCAACTGCTCATCCCACGACAGCTTGAGCAGCCACAACTGTTGAAGAAGCATCTTTATCTTAATTACACAGGGAGATAGAAGTCCTAGTGGATCAAAAATCTGTGAAATCACAGATAACATATCACGCTTTGTTTTACCTGTGAATAGCCCTCCTATAGGGAAACAAAGTTGGTCAGTATGTGATTGCCAACCAAGGCTTAAAGTTTTAGTCGGTTCAAAGCCACCAATATTTAAATCAAGCGAAGAAATATCATTTTCACTAACCAGTTGAGATTCATTCGACTTCCACTTTCGCAAAACCATATGAGCTGATGCAAGTGTGGAAGTCACTTTACGGCGCAAATCTGTAACCTCGTTAATATCATCCCCTCCCGTTAGCAAGCCATCAACGTAAAAATCGTGAATGATCACTTGAGCAATCTTGTCATCGGTACACTCTAAGCCTAATTGTTGGAGGCACCTAGTTGCCAAAAAGGGAGCACTAGAAGTGCCGTAAGTCACGGTGTTAAGTTGATAAGCTTGAAGCTGTTCTGAAGGGTTATCATGCCAGACAATTTGTTGCAAATAGCGATCATCGGGATGAATGACTATTTGCCGCTACATTTTCTCAACATCAGCTGTGAGAAAGTATTTGTGTAGCCGAAAGCGTAAAAGAATGGACAAAAGGTTGTCCTGTACCACAGGACCTACCATCTGTATATTATTCAATGAAACACCGGAAGAAGTCGGACTGCTAGCGTTGAAAACGACTCTAAATTTAGTAGTAGTACTACTTTCCCGCAGCACACCGTAATGTGGTATAAAATGCATCTTACGTGGTAAATTATCATTCTCACATTTCTCCATATGACCCAGACTTTCATACTCCGACATAAATTCTTTATACATTTCATAGAGCTGAGACCGACCTTCTAACCTGCGCTCTAGCGATAGTAAACACTTCTTAGCTCGTGGCCAAGAATCACCTAATACGTCAGGATTATGTTTTAAGGGTATCCTCACGCAAAATCGATCATTTGCCAGTCGCGTGGTGTTTTTTAAAAAGTGTTCTTCGCATAATTTTTCTTCGTTTGAATATTGAGGCGCAGGGCTTACCTCTTCGAGGTGCGAGAAGCTTACTAACTGTTTTTGTATATCTTCATCTAAATCTTTACTAGCCTCATCTTGAAAGATTCTTGTAAAATTACATTTAATAGAGTTGACCCCCTTCTTAACGTATCTATAATCAATCGGACCTGATACTAACCATCCTAAGCTAGTTTCACAAAGAATCGGCTGACCGTCCCTTAATTTTAATCTCTGCGTTCCTATTAAGTCCCAAAAGACGTCAGCACCTATAAGCATGTCAACGGGAGCAGGTGAGTGAAAATTAGGATCTGCCAGAGAAATAATAGATGGAATTTTTAAGTTTGACAAATTAACATTTTCAGTTATTGATGGTAGGACAAAACAATGAAGATTACTAGAGAAGTTATCATTCAATGATTTTATCGATACCTTACAAATCTTCTTGATGTGTGCCGAAGCATTATTAATACCGACTACCGACTGATTTACATTTAGAGCGGGCAAACCTAGCCTTTGATATAACTCTTCAGTTATTAAACAAGCGTTACTGCCACTATCAAGAATAGCACGAGCAATATATGGACAACCATTCTTACCTATAACTTTAATTAATGCCGTCAATAACAATACGTCGCCTCGTTCACTACACGATGCAGTGCCTACCTTTGCAGACAATGACAAATGTGCGTTAGAATTGGATGACGACTGTAACCCCGTCGAAGTGTTTGTTTGTTCGAAATGACCTTGCATAACAGGCTTATTATTACCACTACTCGTGTTAGATGTATTAATATCTGTAATTGTATTACCTGATTTTTTATTAACTTGAGTGACTTTAGAATTAGAATGTTTATATGTATGACTATTATTTAAAGCTACAATAGTAGCTTTAAATAATAGTCATACATGAACCCCCCCCCCCCATGAACAATTACACAAATAGACGGCCCCCAGTCCCCGGCGGCCCCGCTATTCCTGGCTACGGTGGCGACCATGGTAACGGCGGGGCAGGGGGGTGCTAAGAATCTCCGGTGGAGGTTCGGTTGCCACCTACGACGACTCGACCTGGCAACATTTAACGCACGCACACTGAGGACTGACGAGAAGATCCTGGAGCTGGAAGAAGAGATAGACAAGTTGCGCTGGAGTATTATAGGATTATCCGAGGTCCGAAGAGAGGGGGGAGGACACGGTGATTCTCGAATCCGTCAACTTGTTCTATCACCGGGAGGTCGACCATCTGTCCCAAGGAGGTGTCGGATTTATCGTCCACAAGTCTCTCGTCAACAACGTTGTACAGATTGAGAGTGTGTCGACGAGGGTCGCGTACCTGATACTCAGAATCACCAAACGGTATTCGCTGAAGGTCATACAGGTTTACGCACCAACGTCGGCACATTCCGACGAGGAGGTGGAGGAAATGTTTGAGGATATTTCCAAAGCCATACATTCCTCCAAAACCCACTACACGGTGTTGATGGGAGACTTCAACGCAAAACTAGGCACAAGAGAAAGCGGTGAGCTGAAGTTAGGGAAATTTGGAGCAGGGCAACGGAACCGTAGGGGCCAGCAGCTGGCCGACTTTATGGAGAAAGAGGGACTCTTTATGATGAACTCTTTCTTCCAGAAGCGGCCCCACAGGAAGTGGACCTGGTCGAGCCCCGACGGTTAGACAAAAAATGAGATTGACTTCATTATGACGACCAGACGCCAACTGTTCAGTGATGTCTCAGTGATCGCAAGGGTGAAAACTGGCAGCGATCACCGAATGGTTAGAGGCACACTGAACCTAAACGTTAAGTTGGAGAGGTCTCGTCTAATGAAGTCAACGCTCCGTCCCCCCTCGTGCTCTGATCCAAAATCCCGAAAACTTTCAGCTCGAGTTACACAACCGCTTTCAGTGCCTACAAGATTGCAATGCAGTGGACGATATGAATGACAAGCTCGTGGAAACTGTCCATGCGGTCGGAGCTAAGTTCTGCAAGACCCGCCGCAGAAGAACACAAAAACTCTCCGATCACACTCTTAATCTCATGGCTGTTAGACGGGAGATGAGGCTGCAATCGTCAAAAGATTTGACAGCATACAGGCAACTGAACAGACAGATCTCCAAATGCATGCGGCGAGACTTACGCAACTTTAATACTGCTCGTATTAAAGAAGCGATCGAGCGGAACCAGGGCTCCAAAGTCTTTGCCAGAGATCTGTCTGCCAGAAAGAGCCAACTGTCAAGGCTGAAGACTGAGTGTGGCAGCATCGTTTCCGGGACACCTGAGATTTTGAGTGAGATTGAGAGGTTCTATGGGCAGCTGTACACATCATCGTTGGAGCCACACGCAAGTGTGAGTAACGATCCAAGAGCAAGTCTTATCCGACACTATTCCGATGATATCCCGGACGTCAGTCTAAGCGAGATTAGAATGGCTCTCCAGCACCTTAAAAACGGCAGGGCCCCAGGCGAGGATGGAATTACAGCGGAGCTTCTGAAAGCGGGTGGAACACCGGTACTTGAAGTCCTTCAGAAGCTCTTCAATTCCGTCCTCCATGGTAGCACTACTCCAGAGGCGTGGAGCAGAAGTGCGGTGGTCTTGTTCTTTAAGAAAGGCGACAACGCTCTCTTGAAGAACTACAGACCGATTTCCCTTCTGAGCCGCGTCTACGTGCTGTTTTCGAGAGTCATTACGAATCGTCTCGCACGCAGACTCGACGACTTCCAGCCTCCCGAACAAGCCGGTTTCCGAAAAGGCTTCAGTACCATAGACCACATACATACCCTGCGGCAGATTGTACAGAAGACTGAAGAGTACAATTTGCCACTTTGCCTGGCGTATGTGGACTATGAGAAAGCCTTTGATTCCGTCGAAATTTGGGCGGTGCTGCAGTCCCTTCAGCGGTGCCAAGTTGACTGTCGGTATATCGAAGTGCTGAAGTGTTTGTACAGTAGGGCTACGATGGCTATCCGAGTACAGAACCAGAGCTCGAAACCTATCCAACTGCAGAGAGGTGTAAGACAGGGTGACGTTATATCCCCGAAACTCTTCACCGCTACTTTGGAAGACGTTTTCAAGCTACTGGACTGGAAAGGATACGGTATTAACATCAATGGCGAGTACATCACTCACCTTCGATTTGCCGACGATATAGTCCTTATGGCAGAATCGCTGGAGGACTTAAGCACTATGCTCAATGACCTCAATAGTGCCTCCCAACGGATAGGTCTTAAGATGAACATGGACAAAACAAAGATTATGTTTAATGTCCATGTCACACCTATGCCGGTAGTTGTTGGGAGCACTATGCTCGAAGTTGTTGACGAGTACGTTTACCTGGGACAAATATTCCGACTAGGTAAGTCCAACTTCGACCGAGAGGTCAATCGACGGATTCAACTCGGCTGGGCAGCGTTCGGGAAATTACGACATATCTTCTCGTCAGGTATACCTCAATCTCTGAAAACTAAAGTGTACAACCAGTGCGTGTTGCCAGTGATGACTTACGGATCAGAGACGTGGTCCTTCACTACTGGCCGTATGAGGACGCTCAAGGTCGCTCAGCGAGCTATGGAGAGGGCTATGCTCGGAGTTTCTCTGCGTGATAGACTCAGAAATGAGGATATCCGCAGTAAAACCAGATTGGCCGACATAGCCCAACGGATTAGTAAGCTGAAGTGGCAATGGGCCGGCCATATAGCTCGAAGAACCGATAACCGATGGGGAAGAAAGGTTCTCGAGTGGCAGCCCCGTACCGGTAGGCGTAGTGTAGGGCGACCCCCCACTAGATGGAGTGACGACCTGGTAAGATATGCAGGAAGTCGATGGATGCAGGTGGCTCAGGACCGTGCTTTGTGGCATTACTTGGGGGAGGCCTATGTTCAGCAGTGGACTTGTGAAGGGCTGTGATGATGATGATGATGATGACAATAGTATTAGTCTGAGAATTTTCTGAAATTGATATTTGACTCGACAGACTCTAACCAATCCGCTTTCCTATTTAAAAAAGTACAAAATTGCATCAAAGTAGGATCATCTTTTATAATATTGTTCCTATGCTCTTCCTAGTCACGACTTGTTGTCAAATCTAATTTTTTAGTCATAACATATATTAATAATGTTTCCCAATATTGAGTGGGCTGATTTAATTTTGTTAGTGCCCTTACATTTTTATTAATTGTATCTACGAGGTTTCTGATTGAGATACTTGACTGACTTGACTATAGGATCGACATCAAATAAAGCTTGCACATGATTATTCACAAGAAGGCGATTGTTGTTATACCGCTCACACAACATGTCCCAGGCAATTTTATAATGATCGCCTTTAAAATCAATATTTTTAATAACTAAGGCTGCGTTTCTATGCAATGAAGCGCGCAAATAGTGAAACTTGTTTATTTCATTGATACTAGAGTTATCGTGAATTAATGACGTAAACGTATCTCGAAATTCGAGCCAGCATTGGTAGTTCCCATCGAAATGAGGCAAATCAATTTTACAGTTTTACAATATTTTAATTTTAGGCAAACGAACAAAACTATTCTTATTAGAACAGTGTGCACCTGAGTCAGCAACTTTATACCCGCCTCCGACCCAGCACCATTGGACGAAGCACGGAGCAGGCTGCGCGTGATGGCCACCAGATTGAAGAACTGACGATCAAAGTCCTCACGCTCAGCTAACGCAAACCCGGCATCATCGGCAAGTACTTCGATGTTTGTCTGTAATTCGTCAAATTCGGAATGTAAGGTTTCGAATTTATTAAAACGCTCCGCTAAGTCTTGACGTTGCAATTCAGAAATATCAGAGCTACTTTTAATTACATTTAAATAATTGCTGTAAATTGTAAGCTTTGATTTTATCGAACTACGCTTCTTCAATAAAGTTTTTAAATTATCTGCCAATTTACTTTTATATGAACACAGCAAAAAAGAAAACGTTGATTACTTTAAGAAAAAAAAAAACTACAGCTGTGTGAGAAAAAAAGGGGTCGTTGCACGCAGATAAAAATATGAATCAACGCCAAGGTCAACAAATCGACACTTGAGCGCTTGATATTTGTAACGGAATAAACATTTAAATTTAAACAAGCGAGCGTTGCAATGACAAAGCAATTTTTAAAGCACTGAAGTTAATTAGGTACCTACTTATCGTAAGTGTACTTAGCCAATGAAATATGTAAAAAAAGATTTTTTCGGGATGAAAAGAAAGCGGGAAAATAACTAATTGGAATGAACTCACTCAAATACGGTTTTTATACTCCCAGGATGACATCAGCGTCTTCAATGATTACGCAGGCTGCTACGGGAACGACTTCCTTCTTCAATATACGTGGCCGCGGATTCAAATTGCACTCGGCGACCGTTGACCTCATCGACGTTAATTACGGCAAAAACTGGTAAATGTTTTGCGCGATCGAAGGACCATATGTTTAGGCCTTATCGGGACTTTAGAAATAAAATGGACTATATTAACAATAGGTTTAATGCCGTAAAACCTCTAAACAAACATATTATAAATTGAAAAATAAAGTGCCCGTCTGCTAAAGCGTCTCGCAGCTGAGTGAGATACAGAAGCGCTCGCGCTGCCGCGAGGTCAGCGACCGGTCCGCGCTCCCACGCGTCCATCATTTTGGCCGAGGCGCGATGACGTGCGCCAACAGCCGGCTTCACTCGGTCACTGTGACGTAGGCGCGGGATCCGAAGCTTGTTGTCGTGCAGAACTTGCTTGACGTGCTGAAGCTCGACGGCCAGGTGTTTGCTGTCACAGATCCCTCGTGCTCTCCGTAACAAAGATTTGCCCACGGGTGCCCACTGTGAACCATGGGTGCTGGAAAGCGCCCGAAACGTCGGGAATTAAAAATAAAAGTAATTAAAAGTAAAATTAAACTCGATAAGATCCGTAAAAGTAGTTTTAATCAATCTCTCAAAATTTAGTATCTCGAAGTAAACCTCCGAAAATTGATATTGTAGTGCTACCCCCCTCCCTCCCGCCCCCTTACATACGATTAAATTATATTATATTATTTAGGTAGTAGGTTTAGGTAATTTCCCTTTTTTTTAAATAAAATAATATAAATGTGACGAGGATAAATAAAATATGTTTTGATCTTTCTAAATGTTCAATAATAGGCGGTTTGTAATATTATGGCGTGATCGTTTTAGTTAGGATCCTTATTTACGTTGTGTTTGTTTAGTAACTCAACTGAGTTACTAAACAAACACAAAGTAAATAAGGTGTTTTACTTTTAAGTGTGGTGGTGGTGGCTTTTAGGTGTCTTTTGGAAGAATGAATATTCACTAGAGCAATTGACAGCTGTTGGTAGTGCCTTATAAGCTAAGTGAACCCCGTTCACGAAGACAGGTTTCGAGAAATGTTAAGAACATAAAACGTCCGTATTCCACTTATATCAGATTTACATTATTAATTCATTATTATTTATCCCTCCCGCTTGGAAAAGGCTCACAATATATTTATACAAAATACCCGATACAAGGATTTCGCTCTACTACATTTATTTAAAAAAATGTAGGGGAGACACACGGCGCCAACCATTTGATGCACTCCTTCCGAAGGGAACGCTAATTCGGGAACTGGACCATAGGCCACAGCAAAATAACTGGCGAACCAGTAAAAGAGGCTTGGCCCCTTAGTAGTGCGTAAGCACATCGACATCGACCGAAGTCGCGCATGTCAATGCGTGTAAACGTCATACAGAATACTAACAAATCGAGACTCAGTGAATGTACGTGACATGGTTTAGGCAAATAGGCACACTGGCCGTTAACTCTCCGTGAGCGCCACCACCTGCCAAACTGCCGCTCCTGCAGACGTGATGTGTGTGAAGTGTATGGCATCACCACCGATTGCATGATCAGCACGGCTACTAGCCGCAGACCGTGTCATGATTCTACCGCTCACCTCAAGGGAATGGGGTCCCACGTTGTGTGGCTTTCGGCCGCAGCCTTGAGAGTCTCCTCAGATCCTCCCGCCAGCTACCAGCCGCATGATGTCGACACATATGCCCCAAAACCAATACAATGGCAGATATAGCAAAAAGACAGTTATAAGATGTTAGTAATAATTTGCCATCAGAAAGGGTTTGTGTCACTGACGTTGAGTAAATGCATTTTCGATCATGTTTGTCTCACCCAACAACAAGTTGTCTTCAAACATTCAAAGGTGGGAAAGTTACAGAGATATATTACTATGTCACTGACCTCTATATTTACAAGTACGCTGGACTGGCTATACTATACAAAATGACTGTGCCAATTTGAAGCGCCGCTAAAGGATGTCTTGAAAAATAAAATTAACATAATATGCCAAAATCTACTGTCTTATTTATATTGTCATATTTAAAAAGTCTGTATTTTGAACTTTTAAACTAAAAAACGAAAGTATTTTATATTGTTTGATTGTGTATAATATTAGTTACATAATAAGAATTATTTTTAATAATAATGAGAGTGAGCGTAATCTGTAAAACTCGTTACTAAAAGGGAAGCCATATAACATTACACAAGTAAGTGAATTTGCAGCTGATATTTAACAAATTAAAACTATTTGATAATATAAGTATTTAAAATTTTGTTACTAATCTTAATATCATATATACCAACATGTTTGGCTGTATATTACTGAGTTTTGATAAACCAATAACATTCAATAGGGTTGTCGAGTTCCCTATAAAAGTGATTTTATAGGGAAGTATAAAAGTGATAGATTATTATTTGGAATGTTTTTTTTATTTCTTCTTTCCTCATTTTCCACCAAAATCAAGCGCCATAGCCAAGTGTCGAAAGGTCGCCTGTTGATGTCGAGCCACGGTGGATGTGTGTTAGTGGGCTGCGGCTAGAGGAGATTCCTCTCCCTGTAGCGCTGTAGTTGAGGTGGAGTTGTAAGGGAAGAGGAGTGTTGGTATGGCGATTGGCGATGCGCCACTCGACTATCTTTCGCGACTTTAGTGAAACTGCACCACTTGATGTTTCCTAGTGCTCGTTTTTCCCTGGCTCCATTCACATATCGGGCTCGTGGAGTCCGTAGTGCAGGTGGAGTTAGAGGCCGCGAAGGACAGTGTGATTTGTATTTCTGGTGCGCCTTATCTGAGAAATAAAACGGGGAAGAGAAGTAAGCAACTAAGGAGGGGCTACCATTGGGCGGATGTGTATGAAAGCGTTTCCGTGGCCCTGCGAATTTGTGGCGGAGGTAGAACACCATGGGGTTTTAGTAAGTGCGATCTAGAGATTTAATTCTCTCTTAATTGCAGGCATGTAATAGTATGAGTACAAATTTGTGCTATTTGCTGTAGAGACTATTGGTCCGTAGGGTGCACGTGCGGTGTAGTTTCTAAAAAACTATATCTGCGACTGATCATCACTGCTGGTAATAAGAAGTTGTTCAGTTTGTTGCTTCCTCGCTTGAAGGCTAAGTATAGCCATTCAGAGAGGACACGTAGCCAGCATTCTTGGGACGATACCACGGAAAGTAGGACTGTATGATGATTTCAGTTATTTTTTAATATTGTAATTTTAATTTAGAAAATGACGTTGTAAATAACTGATAACTATGTAATTCAAAGTTTTTTTTTTATATTATCTTGCTAGCTCGTACCCGCCGCATTGCTGCCGCAGAAGAAGTAATTGTGGAAATATCGTTAAAAATGTGGAACATTCCTAAATGTGGTGTGGAATGTGGTATCATTCCTAAATATTGTATAATTAGGAATGATAATACAATCATTTAAATATAATGATATATAACTTTCTATGACTTTCAAATAAATAGTAAGTATAATACGCACGCCACTTAGTGTCAGTTACTTGTACCATGCGTATAACCTTCGCACATGTGCAACCAATAATTGAAATAATACTAGATTTTACGGAATTTATCGCGTATATTTAACTTTTCAAATACCTAATAAATATGCTGTACTGCCATATGTTAGAGGAGTCACTGACCAGATTGGCTACATCTTGAAGCGCGCTTCCATCAAAACATACTTCAAGCCGCTGAAGAAGATTGGTCAGTTTTTACCATCGGTCAAGTGTAATGTCCCTCTGCAAGATGCAGGAGTGTACAAGCTTGATTGTGAATGTAGTCTCTCCTAGATAGGACAACTAAAAGATCAATAAAAACCCGCGTTAAAGAACATATAGCTGATGTGAAGAATCGATGCTCCGGGAAGTCTGCAGTCTGTGAACACGTACAGGATCGCCCCCGTCACTACATCAGATTTGATAGACCGCAGATCCTCGCTAAAGAACACCGATTCCTTCCAAGGATGATTCGCGAGGCTATTGAAATCAAAAAAACATCCTAATTTCAATAGAGAAGATGGATGGGTGCTACCATCTGCTCGGGATCCTATAATAAATAAAATTAAATCCCAACCCAAGCATACAACTGCAAGACTTCAAGATACCATAAGTTCGTACTGCATAGATCGGAACAAAAGTTAGATTTTAATCTATGGTAACCGCGGTTAACTATGACATATGGACGTTGAACATCTCAGTCCTGCCCGTGACCATGAGTGCTGTAAAGCGTTCGAAACGTCGGGTATTTCCGTACCCGTATTCCGTACTGCTGGCCGTTGAGGAAGCTCGAAGTCGCTCAGCGAGCTATGAAGAGGGCTATGCTCAGGGGTTCAAACGTAGGAATGAGGATATCTGCAGCAGAACCAGAGTGTAGTACGCTGAAGTGGAAGTTGACCGGCCATATAGCTCGAAGAACCGAATACCGATGGGGAAAAAAGATTCTTGAGTGGCAGCCCCGTACCGGCAGGTGAAGTGTAGGACGTTCCCCCACAAGATGGAGTCAAAACCTGGTAAAACATGCAGGAAGTTGATGGATTCAGGTAGCTCAGGACCGTGCTTTGTGGCATTCCTTGGGGGAAGCCTATGTTCAGCAGTGGACTTGTGAATGGTTTTAATGATGATGAATGACAATGGTGTTATATTAATATGATACATAAATAGAATGAACGTTACGGGTAGAGTCCATCTATCCACAGAGTCCTTTCTATTTATTTAGGTATAGGTAGAGTATAGAATTTTTATCGATATAATTTGATACACTGTCTTATCCCTATTATTAGTTCCGTGGACGTGCACCTCTGCTGTCAGCGCCAAAATGGCGGAAATGAAATCTCTTCATCATGTCACGGTTTATAGCCAGTCCAGTGTATTTTTATATATATAGAGGTCAGTGTACTATGTTGTTATATAAAACATCATAGAGGTCAGATAGTCTGCAGCCCCGTAATGAAGGGACCCGACTTGGGCAAAGCTACTTAGGTGTGAGTCAAACCAACTCGCGCGCGCCTCTGAGGTGATACACGGGGTAGTTGAACACCTCACTACCCCGTGCAGGAGACGAGGCCCGTACAGACCGGGCCAGCACTAGTGTGGGGCTGCGGAAGAATTTGGATTCCCGCGGCCCCTCGCGTGCACGTGCGAGGAGACACCGGGGTGGTTTTCGCCTCGAGCCCCGTCCCCGCTCTTACTCGCGCCATCAATATAATGATGCGAGTATTTTCGCCTCTAGATCCCAGGGCGGGGTTCCGACCAGGACGAAAGCCGCCTCGTAGGAAATAGTGCGATACCCGCGGATGCGGCGGATGACTCTGACGGCCATCGCCCTCTGCGGTTTGCGCAGAATGGCGAGAGTGCTGGCCGTCATATCCATCGCCCATACAGGGGCCCCATACAGGGCCATGGACCGCACGATTCCCACGTACAACCGCCTACAGGCGGCACTCGGGCCCCCCAAGTTGGGAAGCAGCGTTGAAAGTGCGCCAGCTGCACGCATCAGTTTGGGTGCCAGCCGCCAGAAGTGGGGCCCAAATTACCATCGGCTATCGAGCACCAATCCCAGGTACTTCATGGTGGACTCGACAGCTATCCGGGCCCTGCTGACCACGATGTGCGATCCGTGTGGCGGCGCGCGTCGAAGGCCATGAAACACCATGGCCTCCGAATTGTTAAGGGCCACCTCCAGGCCCAGGCACCGGATGTGGTTCAGCACTTGTGAAACCGCAGCCGTACCGGCAACCGGCAATGACGAGCGTGTCGTCTGCATAACAGGTCAAGTCAGCGCCCGACGGGAGCTCACGTCTCAGCACCCAGTCGTAGCCGATGTTCCACAGGAGCGGTCCCAAGACCGATCCCTGCGGAACACCGCACGACATGACGCGCCGACCAGCGCTGTCACGTCCCCAATACGCGACGCATCTCTCCTCAAGGTAAGCCCCTAATGTGCGGCGGAGGTAGGGAGGCACGCGATGGTAATTAAGCGCCTCCCGAATACAACTCCAGGGTAGGGTGTTGAAGGCGTTGGAGATGTCTAATGACACCGCCAGCACCACCCCACCCCGGGATACTGTCTCCTCCGCCAGGGCCCTCACGCGCGTAATAGCGTCTATGGTGGAGCGCCCGCAACCAACACCAAACTGGTTCTTCATTTATCAGTATTGGTGAGTTTTTGTCATGTGTCTAATTTTATACATCCTTCTATATTTTAATCACGATTTTCCTAGGCATTAATATATATACTAATTTTATATATATATATTAGGTCCATTTCTTTTGCCAGTTTTTATTTCACGCTGTTTTTTCTTTCCTTTTGTGTTAGTGTTGTGATTCATGTAAGTGTTACTGTGCTGATATAATCGTGTATATTCAATATGCATTCTGTATATCAGTTTGTGTTCGTTTTGTCGTGTATTTCATGTTTGTGTGTGTCGTGTTTATGTTCCTGTGTGCTTTGTGGCTGTTTGTACGTGTTATGTAATTTGTTGCAAATGGTTCAGGCATAGGCCGTGTTTGCACGAGCCAGGTAGTCCCACTTTTTCCGTACAGGGCAGTCAGCACTAAATGCATTGTGGTCGGTCCTCCGCAACCCAGAGTGTGAGCAGTTGCAGCACTGTGGTTCATTACCTGCGATAAAGTCTGCGCATTTCTCACGCAGATGCGGTCCTCCACAGTGAATACATTTGTCCACACTCTCGGTGCAAAATTTCCGACCATGTCCAAACGCGAGGCATTTCGTGCATTGGATGGGCGGGGACTGGTCCTCGACTCTTACCCTCTGAAGGTCCAGATAGAGGGCTTCAACCTCCGTCATCCTTTGCCAGACATTAGGCTTCACCTGTAGAATGATGTGCACTGTCTTCGGATTTCTTGTCCGTTTTTTAAATTTTATTGTCATTTCCATGTCCTCTTCAGGTAGGCTAATGAAAACATCTTTGTTCTGGGCGTATAGCGCCTTAATTATATCTTCGTCTTCACTTTCCATAAAAACATCTTTCAAGATGACGAGAGGATCCTTATTTTTTATAGGCGCTACTATGAGTCCATCCCCGCGACTCTCTATTATTTTTTGCACTTTCTTCCTCTGCTCTTCAGTGTCGCAACCCAATATAATTTTTTGGTTCTTGGCCTTACGAACCTTGTTAATTTTAAGGCCAGTGCCCTAGCGTCGACCCCTTTTTTCACCCTGGCGAGCACCTCGTCAGCAGTCTCCAGACCACCTTCGAGTGTGACCGCCATTGAGTGAAGTGCAGGGCGGTGGACAGGTTTGGCTACTACGACGCTGGCGTATGACTTAGGGAGTGGTGCTGTGTTTATTTCGCATGCCAGTCCTTTTGTGACCTCCATGAGATCTTTTTTGGCTGCGATGACATCATCGGCAATACCACCGATCAGATCTTTAATCAGAGCGTGCGTTCGACTCTCGACCTTCTCGGTCGTTTGGTCTATGGCTGCCCTGGTTTCATCGATCCTATCGGTGATCTTGTCGATCATGTCAGAGCCTCGGTCGTCGTTACTATTATGGAGTCCCTCTATGTCTGTTTTCAGACTTCGCTCCATCTCGTTTATACCCCTGTCAATGTCGCTTCCACCTCTCCCAGTTTCTTGATGATAATATCTTGCCTTTCGTACGACAAGGTTTTTATTGGTGATCCTATTTTTGGGGCCTCTGCTTCGAGACTTTGTATGCGTCTGCTGAGCTCGAAGATTGTTCTTATGCCCTTGTCTGACTGCACCTCCAGGAAATGTTTGATATCTTTCCTTATCTGAGGGTACTCCTGAACCTTTGAGGGTATATCCTCGAAGGTTTTCATCATTTCCTGAAGGAGCTGATCGCTCGGCAATGCAGCGTAGTTATGTTTCTGCTTTTTGTATATCCATATTGCCGAGCGATCTTCTTTTGGCTTCCGGTCTTTTAATGAATGTCCTGGCAGCGTCCTGTGCTGCTGCGGTTGTAGTGGCACGACTGGGGGTGGTGAGCTTTTTGGCAGCGCCAGAGGTCGTGGGTGTGCGGTACATGGTTTTTGTGTGAATGTGTATGAGTGCGGTGTATAGTGTATGGATCGGGGAAAATTGTCCCTATGTAAAACCCTTTAAAGGGGGGTCTGTATGAAAGGGAGTTCTGTGTCACGTGTGAAATAAAACTAGTCAATAAAATAAAATAAGGGAGAGTCCAGCTCTACCAAGTTATTCTTATTAAGTAATAATATAAGAGGATCACTGTACAATGTAAATGTTATCTTAAAATTTTTAATAGTTTGATTTATTGTTGTCTATTTTGACTCTACCTAGAGTCCGTCTTTATCCCTGTTCTTTGTGTTATAATTTCAAATATCAATTAGATTACTTAAAATATTTCTTTGTTCTACGTAGAGTCGTCTCTATTCTAATTCTAATAACTGGTCACTCTTAATTCTACTCTTATACATCTAATATATATTACAAAAATAAATTTGAAGTGCTCTATATAGAGTCAGTTTATGTCTATCTGCCAGTTCTATAATTAAGTTATCTAGAACAATTTTAATGTCTTATAATATAAAAATTTTTAAAAATACTTTATAGAAAAAAAGTTACAGGCTACTAATTTTTGGCGTACGTTTTGGTAAACGTAGAGTCTGTTTCTAATGACCAACTAAAAGCGCTCTTCGAGCCCTATTTGGTGACCCCAAACGCGGTATACCTGGCCCAAGGGATTCCCAAGTTACCGCGCTTCGAATTATGGTTACAAAAACAAGATGGCTACCAAAATTATGGTTGAAGCGCTGTAACTTCCGAACGAATAGGCTTACAGCTCCGTGCTTGGGCTCGTTTTGGTCGGCT
This sequence comes from Parnassius apollo, assembly GCA_907164705.1. NCBI lineage: Eukaryota > Metazoa > Arthropoda > Insecta > Lepidoptera > Papilionidae > Parnassius > Parnassius apollo. The sequence goes on from CAJQZP010001228.1 coordinate 2,434,998, forward strand.
CGACCAGGGCTTCAATGTCGTGTAGTTTCAGGACTTAAAATTTTTGAGCGCTGAAATTTCCCGAAAGCTATTTGTCTGTTCCGGCACTGCTTGCTAACGTCTAGGGTCAAAACCGCAGTCCTCTACGACTCCTAGTTCTGTAGTTATGGCCTATTTTAGTATTACAAGATGGCGGCCGAAATGTCAAATTTGGTTTTTGACTGGCAATAACTCTGCTTCCAGTAATCGCAGGAGATCGGCGTTTCGACTATACTACTGCCCTTCTTCCAGTCTTTCTGAAAGGATCGATTTCAGGACCCTGAAAAACGAGAGCTTAGAATAGCCTGAATCTCCGTAGGTGGCCAGAGATCGATCCACTAATAGTATAGTCGAAAACCGCAACTCAATGCGACTTCTACAACCAGAGCTATTTAATTTTAAAAGTTTTCAAAATGGCCACCGGTCCAGACAGTAAAATGATATTTTGGCCGGTTTTTAACTGATTTGGCCCGTGTTTGGGCTCATTTGATAGGTATCGGTGTCGACCTTACACTTCTATGTCTTGTGGCTTTTTAATCCCCCTATAATTAAATTTTTCACAATTTGTTATAAATTTTCAGGAAAATTTGGTTTTTACAGCTTAAATTAAGTTTTAAAATTCTATAAAAAATTACATATGTTAAAATTAATACTCTCTAATTATATGTGTATTTTATAATTTACCAACAGCTAAAATAAGGGTAGCACGCGCTAACTAAATATTTAAAAAATTTCTAACTCTAAAACTACTTACTACAAAAATCTAAAATTTTTTACACACGTTCCTTTTATTGTTCCAAACACTACTTTAAATTAAAAACTAGGGGTATTCACTTTAGATTTAAAGTTAGTGAGATATCAATTTTTGTCAAAATTTAAAAGCTTAATATCTCGTTAACCACTTCACTTTAAATTGTTCTGAAAGTTGCTCCCGACTCCTCTCCGCGCATGCTAACAGAATCCAAAAACAAGAATCCAAAAAAACAGCCGCACGATTCTGCTTCGCAAAACACGTGCCCACGTGGCACTTGTTTTTTTGGCTTTTTCTCGAAGACTGTGGCTCCGAGAAATCTCAATTTTTGCACATAGGTGGGGGCCGCGAATAGCTTCAAGGCCGCACTTTAAAAAACAGGGGTAAAAGCGATTAATCTCGCAGCGTTTCACTTAGAAGTTTTAAGAATTTTTAAAAATCACTTTTTTCACAATATCTCTTTCACAAAAACTCCAATTTTCTTGCGGTTTTCATTAATTTGAACCGCGAGTCAAAGCGCAACTTTTGACGTATCACACACGAAAATCGGTTGCAAAAAACCTATTTTTCGGAATTTTTAAGCGCAGAGCGACTTAAAAACGTGGCGTTCGGGACGGTAATTGACACCGGACTGGTTAGGTAAGGTTAGGTTAGGTTTTTTTTGTATGCTTTGCTGTTTCCCTCTGACATGGGGGTCAGAGACATTGTCAGCTCGACACGGACTTTGAATTCTTATTTTTATTGTCTTTGTCCTTGATATTATAAGGGGTGTAGAGGACTCCGGGTTTTCGTTCGGGAGTCCTGCTACTCTTACTCTAATGCATGTAAAGTTACACTTAATTTCAAAGTGTTTATATATCTTTTGTCACTTAATTTCTCAATTTTATTGTTATTAATTTTAATCACATTTTATTCGGTGCATTCTCTCTGTCTATACGCAGTATAGGCACAAGGAAGCACCGATGTTATATACAAAGCTTTCTTGCATCACTAATGAAAGTATCTAACATAATTATTAGTTGTTTTATAGAATTAGTTTCAATTTAATATTTCCAATAATCTAATTTGTTTCAATACAGTGCTTATATTTAACCATTTTCATTTTGATCTTGATTCCTTTTTATGACTCTCTTAGCAATGCCCTCACAATATCCTATAAATTTTTTTCTTGTATTTTTCTCCATCAACATTAACCAAAGGTTGCCGATTTCCAGTTTTACACCGAATGCTGTTTCAAACTCCTGTCTCTCTTTACCATAAATGGGACACTTGAGAATTACATGCAGCACTATTTCCTCAACTCCTGGTTCACAGATACATGATGAGTTCTCCTTACACTTGAATCGGTCCAAGTACTCGGAGAACCCACCATGCCCGGTCATGACTTGTGTCATTGTAGGAGACAGTGCTGTTTCCCTAACCAACTTATATGCATTTATAGCATTTGGGAGAAAGACCTTAGTTATTTTACCCGTATCGCCTTCTATATATTTCTGATTCCACTTTTTTAAAGTTTCCAGTCGGATAAGTCTTTTTACGAATGACACTGGACACTGGTCGTATTCTGGTTTTCTTTTTATTTGCAACGCAGCTTGTTTCGCTAGCTCGTCGGCCCGTTCATTTCCCGTTAGACACGCATGGGCTTTTATCCAGAACAATTGGATACTTTTTTCATGAAGGAATATGGACTGTATATTTCTGCGAGTCTTAACAGCAAGGGGATGTTTGGTGTCTTGGTTGACAATGGTCTCGAGTGCTGCTCTCGAGACAATGTAAACCCCAAAACTTTTTTCGTTGCTGCTGAGGATTCGCTCAGTTGCCCTTAATATGGCCAGTAGTTCCGCCTGGTAAACGGTGCAGTAGTTTGACAATTTGAGCTTTAGAGTTCCTGTCTCAGCTTCATTATTCCAAAAGGATAATGCTGCTCCAACCTTTCCCTCTATTTTGCTCCCATCAGTAAATATTCGGAGACTCTGGGTGTTATTGAGTCTCATTTCGCACTCATTCTCCAGGCATATGAACTCTAGGTCCATATTATGGGATGCTGGGTGGGGCAATTCCGAGAAGCTCGCCTTCGCCTTCACCTCTCGGCCCCCCATCATTGACCGGAGTTTACCTCTCTTTGCCTCAAAAAGAAAGGCTGCTTCTTTTTGAGCGAATCCTCGTTGCACAGCATTTAGCTGCCTTTTTATTATAAACTTGCTAGCCGCTTGCGCCCACACGCTAGCCGCGTACAATACTACTGGCTTAACAACCGCTGTGTACATTGTCCTGATGATTTCTGGTTGTAAGCCCCAGCTTATTTTTGCAGCTCTTGTTAGTTGTCCGTAAATTGCTGTTGCCTTCCTGCACACGTTCCTCACATGGGTGTTGAAGGTGAGTTTTCTGTCTATGGTTACACCAAGCACCATAATCTCCTCTGACATGCCAATGCTTATCCCGCCCATCTCGAGACGTTGAGAATCGTATTTCAATTTGTTGGTTATAACCATAGCCTTTGTCTTATGTGGCGCGAATTTGAGTTTATTACGAATTCCCCACCCCCGAACATGTTCAAGAGCGGCATTTGCACGTCTTTGAATCTCAAGAGCCGTGTCACCCGCAAATAACAGGACGATATCGTCGGCAAAAGCTTGGCACCGGTTACCCCCCTTTCTCCAGTTCCTTCAGCAAAGGGTCGATAAGCAAGTTCCACAGAACCGGTCCACCTATGGAACCCTGTACGCACCTCTTTGTAGTTGCCTGCGTATGCTTCACACCTGCATACCTCACTCTAACTATTCTGTCCTGGAGATAGCTGTCGATCAATTTCCTGATGTTTATGGGGCAACTTTCCTCAGCTAACCGACATCTAATTGCTGGCCACCAAACACTATCGAATGCTCTCTCTATGTCAAGTGATATCATGGTTACTATCTTCTTGATTCTTAACTGTGTACGTATGTATTCCATTATGTCATAGAGGGAGTCTTCGGTGCCTTTCTGTGGTGTGAAGCCGTATTGGCGAGTACTAAGCCTTGGTTGTATGTTCCATCTTATTCTTCTAATAACCATCTTCTCCAGGACTTTTCCCATAACTGGTAGCAAACCGATTGGTCTATAGGCCTTCAGGTGTGTATAGTCTTCCTTTCCCGGCTTTCGCAGGACCACAATTACTGCTTCCTTCCATATAGTAGGGAAGTATCCCAATTCGAGGCACTTATTCGCAAGGCTCAAGTAGATTTTGCCACCTCTCACCGTATCGAAAGTAGGGGTTTCTCCATTATTTAGTATGTGAAGACCTAGCTGATTTAGAGTACCTACAAGCGTTTCTCCTCGACTACCCTCCCTTACACTGCCCCACCAAGGACTCCATGCATTTGCATCACTCCCTATCAATAATTTCCTTTTACCTAATTTTGCGATTATCTTCTTTAATTGGTCCATATATGGTTCGATGGGTACATTTGGCTCTAGATAAAATGAGACTATACCCATTTCCCAGGCATTTGTTTTAATGATGACCACGACTATGTTATTGGTGGTGAGAGTCGGACACTGGGTAACGTCGATTTTATTATCAAGGACACCAATTGCCGCCTTTACCACTCCTTCTGTCTGAGCACTTTGAAATACGCGCGATCCGCAATATTCCGTCATATATCCGACTCCCCCTACATATGGTTCCTGGATCAGGGCCAAACCAATCCCTCCCTTACTTACTTCGAACATTAATTCGCTCGTTGCGAGCTTCTTTCTCTGGAGATTTGCTTGTACTACTAGAATGGGTTTTTCCCCCGCACTAACCCGTCCTTCTAACTCTCTGCATTTGTTTTTCAGTTCAACTTTAGCAATAAGCCACGCTTGTTCTGGCTATTGAGTCCCATTTTCTGCGTACCGGACACTCACTGTCGAAAGTGTTGCGGTCCTGGCGATCCATCTTTACCCTTACACAGTTAATGCAGGAGGGCACTTTCCCAGCCTGGAAGGCGGGACAAGAGGCCTTCAGATGTGGGCCTCCACAGTGGGAGCATTTCTCATCTGATTCTTTACAGTACCTTTTACTGTGCCCGTAAGCGAGACATCTGGAACATTGCATTAATGGTGATTGATCCGCCACTACCACGCGTTGCAAGTCCACATGAACTCTTCCCGCGTCTGTCAGCCGTTACCATACTGGTGGGGAGACCTGGAGGACCACGCGATTAGTGTGTGGGTTTCTTGTCTTTTTACGATAAAGCACTGATAATTTCACTTCTTCGCTTTTCAGGGTTTCGATCAGTTTCTAATTTTGACACCTTATAGCAGCAATTATGTCATCATCGGTGTTAATCGTTAGTACGTCCCTCAATATGACAAGCGGATCTTTATTTTTTGCCTCTTCAACTGACAGCCCCGAATCACCGGTTTTAATTCGGTTTGCTATCTTGTCCATTTCTTCCCTAGTACCACAACCTACTATAACTTTTTGGTCTTTAGCTTTCCTCAATTTTTCTACCCTTAGCCCACTTTGTTTTGCATTAACAGCCACTCTAATCTTTTCGATAACATCGCCACTTGTATCATTTTCATTTCCTGATCTTACTATAACTGAGTGCATTTGAGCAGAAACTGTGTCTCTAAAGTTAGCTGCGTTTGGATCCAGAGGCTGCCCTCTATTCCGTTTTGCAACTACACTTGGTTATAATAGGTGATAAGTTCATCCCTATGACTTTTCACTTCTTCACTTATGCGTTGAGTCTCTATCCTGCACTCTGTGAGTAGTTTACTATGTTCTTCCATTTTCTGAAGTAACTCTAACTCAATATCCTGTTTTCTTACCAAGTTTGCTGTATCGTTTTCTATCGTATTTTCCTTTACTTCTTCAGCTCCCTTGGTCAATCTGTAAAGTTTTTCTGCAGCTTCTGCAATTTTGTCTTTAATTTCAGTCTTCAAATTTCGTGAGCTATTTAGTAATAATTTTATTTTGACTACGTGTGCCTTTGCCTCTTGTGCTTTATTTAGATATTTAGTTGTTTCGATTTCGAGAAATTTTCGATTTATGTTTGGTCGGCAAATCAGCTGTCTTGGTTTTTGGTGCAGCACCAAGACGCGATTCAAGCTCGCCTACATTTTTCCTTACGTGGGATGTTATTTCATTGTCTTTTCCCGCCGAGGAAAAAGGAAAATTTTGTAAGAATTTGGCTAGGAGGCTCCGTTTTCCTGTAAACTGAAAACCTCCTAGCCTTTACAATTAAATTAGTATTTCCGAAAGCGCTACGACAAAAATTCTGCAAAAAATATTTTATAGCTTATAAATTAGGAATTAATATAATGAATTTAGTAATTTTTTATTTTAAAATTTTTTATGTTATTAAATTTTGAAAAATTATTTATATGAACCAAAAACCGCAAATAGCTTATAACTCAAGAATTATAAATTGAAAAAATTCTGAAAAAATTTGGGCTACTGCTAGTTTTCTATCTGCTAAAAAGCTATACTAGCTATGCTAAATGCTTTTCTATTGATAATACACACTATTGCTACCAGCTTTAAAATAAGTTAAGTATTAAAGTTATCGTTATCTCTAGCCTTACTATAGTTATTATAATCTACTGCTTCTCAGACTATGTATATCTAATACTACATCAAAAAAATTTTTTTTCTTATACTTAAATTATATTAATATATTTTTGACCCATTTTCTTGTAGCACTTTTCTGCGTATACAAGAAAATGAGTGCGACTGCCATTGTCGTTGACCGCCCTACACAGAGTGTCTTCTTTTATCGGAAAGCCCATACGGTGTTCGCAACAAATTCTTAAACTCGCAAATCTAGGGCACTCTATTAGTAGATGTTCTATTGTCTGTGGTGTTACATGGTCGCATCCACAGTGTGGGCTCTGGGCTAATTTGGATTTGTGCAAATATGCATTAAGACCTCCGTGTCCTGTAAAAATTTGACATCTTAAGTTATTTATTGTAATCTTCTTTAATGTTGTATGCGCCTGGATCACGTTTGGAAAGAACTTTTTCGTGACTCTTCCGGTGTCTGATGAGGTGTATAAGTCTTGCCAGGTATGCAAAGTGTTATCCCTGATGTGGCGCTTTGCAAAAGATAGAGGGAAGCAGTCTAATGTTTCCGCTGCTGACTTAGCCAGTTCGTCGGCTCTTTCGTTCCCTTGAATACCACAATCGGCTTTGATCCAAAACAATCTTGGTTTTCCCCGTTTTCTTTCTATTTCTGTGATACGGGCCAAATCTCTGCTGCTATAGGGTGTAAAGTGTTGGGATTCGTGAGGCATTCTAACGCTGATTGCGAGTCACTCAAAATGTTTGCATATTTGAGTGATTGTTTGCTCAACATGATTTCCGTGGCTTTTAAAATGGCTGCTGGCTTCGCTTGGTAAACACTACAATGGTTTCCTAGCTTTAGTTTAGCTTTGTGTATTTCTTTTCCCTCCTTCCAGCAAGTGATAGCAGCACCCACTTTTCCTGAGATTTTGCTGCCATCAGTATATAAACATGGCCAGTTGTTTTCTATAGCACCTATGTCATTTTCTGAAGTTATCATCCCGTACTGTTGTCTTGTTCTATTTGCTGGATGTGGTAGCATGTGAGGGTGTATGGATTTGGCTAGTTTCCTGCCGGGTAAATTCGCAATTGGTTTCCCCCTTTTGACCATATAGATCTCGGCATTTTCTTTGGCTCTTAAATCTAAGGGTAGAATTCTGGCTAGAATTGTGCTGGATACTAAAGATGTCGTACGGTGTGCCTTGCTTATCATTATTGCAAATATCCTGGTGATTCTGTCAAGCCTGACTTTTACTTGTTATTTATGTTATATATATATATATATATATAAATATATATATATATATATATATATATATATATATATATATATATATATATATATATAACAAGTAAAAGTCAAAAAAATATATGGGGCCTAACACACATATATATATATATATATATATATATATATATATATATATATATATATATATATGTTAGGCCCCATACCCCCGCCGCATATAACACTGTGGGTTCAACTACCGTGATATATATAGTTCTAAGGATTTCTGGGTTGAGACCCCAGTTAGCTCTAGCTGTTCTTGAGACCTTTTTGTAGAGTTGGATTGCCTTTTCCGTGGTTGTATCAACATGCCTTATAAAGTTGAGGTTGACATCAATCGTTAGTCCGAGAATCGTTACACTTTCAGAGAACTTTATAGCTGTGTTATCGAGGAGTAATTTTGGAGTTTTGTATTTAATTTTCCTAGTCAGCAGAATTGCTTGGGTCTTCTGTGCCATCAGTTTCATCTTTCTCCTTCTTGCCCAAGCAAGAATATGTTCGAGTGTTGTGTTAATTTCACGTTCTAAGTCCCTTGCTGCTTTCCCTTTTGATATAATCAATATGTCGTCTGCATACGCCTGGTGTGTACCTAGTTCTTCTATCTCCCTTAGTAGTGGGTCAAGTTGTAGGTTCCACAGCAGAGGTCCGCAGGTCGATCCTTGTATGCACCCTTTATTAGTTGGTTTAGTTATCTCGCTGCCAGCGTATGTTAGTTTTATTTTCCTATCAGAGAGATAACTGCTAACAAGCCTACTTATGGACCTGTCAATTCTTTTCTTTTCGAGCTCGTTTATCATTGGAGGCCACCAAGCATTATCAAAAGCTTCAATGTCAATAGAGACAATAATGACAATTTCTTTATTTTTTAATCCTTGCCTGACGATGTCAAGGGCATCGCTTAGAGCGTCCTCAGTCCCTCTCTGTGGGACAAACCCATATTGTCTACCACTCATTTTATTTTAAGAACCGAGCTGCCATGTCATTCTATTGACAAGCAATTTTTCAAACGCTTTGCCCAGTACGGGAAGAAGTCCTATTGGCCGATAAGATTTAGTAAGTGTATAATTATCCTTATTCGGCTTCGGTATGATTTTGATAACGGCGTTTTTCCAAATCTTTGGGAAATATCCCATTAGACATCTATTAAATATTGCTAAGAGCACTTGCGGCGTCATCGTGTATGCCTTAAAACATATGTCGGTGGTTAGTTCATCTTCTCCTGGTGATTTTTTTGGGCTCATGCTGCTGAAAACGTTATCGATCTCGTTGATTGTGAAAGGTGTCATGGCTTCTTCACTTGTGGAAGTTAATAAATTTTTTCTGATTATTTCAGATCTGTTCCTAATTTCCATTTGTTCAGGTTCATCTGCTATGATTTCGTCAGTGGGGTAGAATGTATCAGCTAGAAGATGAGCAGATTTGTCCGGGGACAAAATACTGCTTTCCGGCGTCGCTTTTAAAAGTGAGTCTTCTGGAGTTTTACTTGTTTTGCGTAACTCTATAGATTCCCTGCCAAAAATTCTCCTTATCTTGCCTAGAGCAGAACTCCTTCCAGCTTGCCGTAATTGTCTCTGTTAGTAGGTTTTTATACTCAACTTTAGCTGTAATATATTCTTCTACTATAGCTGGTTTCCTCCTTTGGTTTGCATATTTTATCCTTCTTCTTTTCCGAATTACCTCTTTTTTATTTTCACTAAGTTCTTCAGTCCACCAGGGTGTTTTTGTGGGTATTTTTTAGCAATTTTTGGAATCGTTTTATTAAATGCCCTCTGAATGCATTCAGTATATTGTTTTACTAGGTTTTCCATTGATTCCTTGGATTCCACGTTAAATATTGCGTCCTCAGTGATGTTTACGGAGCTCAGTTCTTCTTTAAAATTGTTTGAGAATTTTTCCCAGTTAGCTTTGGCTGTATTATAAGTCCATGTGGATAGTCTTTCTTTTGTTTCGTCTGTGATGTTTGTGAAATTCAGTTTGTACGTTATCGCCCTGTGGTCTGAAAGAGTAACGAATTCAGGATTCACCTTCCAATCAGATATTTTCCGAAGTAAGCTAGTGGTGCACGCTGTCACATCGACGATGCTGGTATAATGTTTTTGCTGTCTGTACACAGAGAAAGTTGGTGTTTTCCCCACGTTTAAAATATGGAGTTCTAGTTGAGCTAAAGCTTCTGCCATAGCTGCTCCTCTTCTGTCCTCCACATCGCATCCCCCCACCAGGGACTTTTGGAATTGATGTCTCCTCCAAATAAGACATGTTCTCCCTCTAGGATGCTGAAGTAGTTAGCTATGTTGCAAAAGTCTTCTTCAACGTCTTGGCCTTCTTCCAGATATACATTTACAATAACAATGTTTAAACCTTTGATACTAAATTTGCAAGCTATAATATTTTCAGTAATGGTTTCAGAGTTAATGGTAAAATCTATAGTTGGATCGACTACAATGACAGCCGCTTTGACCGGTTTTTGACAATTGTTCGTGTATTTTTGTATTATTCTATGTTGGCAGGTAATGTGAGCTTTTGCGCCAACATATGGTTCCTGTAATAAAAGAATGGACACACCCTGTGCTACTGCCATTTGCAAGCATTCTTGTTGTGCTGCGTGTCCTCTTCCTAGGTTTATTTGGGCCATTTTAATAGTTCCGCCTTTAGAGTTTGTGGTCTTTTGTGGAGACGTTTCGGTGTTTTTAGCAGTAGGATATTGTTGCTCTCGCAATTCTATCCCACTTTCTCCATTCCAGATACTCAGAACTATAGGCTGGGTGACTGTAGTTTGAGACATTACCTCTTTTTTCAATGCAATTTATGCATTTTGGTGCCTTGTTTCTATTATGACATTCTCTCATATCATGTGCCTCAGCGCATTAACCACAATTTACTCTTTGCACTTGGCATTCTCTTGCTTGATGAGAGAAACCTAGACACCTGAAGCATTGAATGATAGGTGATTGATCAACCGCTGGAACTATTTGGAAGCCAACTCTAATTTTTTGATCTCTGAATTTAGTCCAAATTTGTGGGCTTACCTCTAATACAATATTACAAGTAGAACTTGTGCCTCCTTTCATTCTTCTGACTACTCTTATGTATTGTTGTGTTGGCGAGATTTCTTTAAGAAGAGCACTATTCTGCTTTATAATTGCTTCTTCTATATTCTTATCTGTTAGGTCAAATATGACTCCAAATATTCGTAATAGAGGATTCCTTGCCGTTAACTTATGGACAGTGAGTTTGGCAGTTGTGCTTTTTAGGCTATCCTGCAGAATGTTTCTATCCCCTTCGGATTTACAGCTAATTAAAACTTTTTATTTTTTAGCCTTCTTGAAATTACTTATGCCAATTCCAAGTGCAACTACGTCAATCTCACTCTTTACCTCCTTTATTATCTCTTCGCTCGTGTATCTGGGATCAATTGACTCTACTATTATTGGGTAATGGGGCTTCCTAACTACTTCAGAGTAAGTATGTGAAGAATTCCTCTGTCTAACCATTTGTGGTTGTTGTTTTGGTTCGTCAGCGTTTAAGTTGTCCTCAGTGTGTTGGGAGTTATACCTTATCTGTTCTGTTTCTTCTATCTGTGACATAATTTTGAGTTCTTTCCTGAGGCCCTCTATTGCCACTCGAATGGGAGCCTCAGAATCCACTGTTGTGTCCTTGAGTTCTTTTGTGTCTTTCCGTAGTTCTTCAATGCTGGCTTGAACTGAGGGCAATGAAGAGTTGGAGTGGCAGGTCATTAATCCTTGTACATTTTGTGACATTTCTAGGATGTTTTGTCTCAACTCTTTTACTTCAGAGCTTAGTTGCATTTTTATTTCTGCGTTTTGCTCTGAAGTTTTAGTGCGTTCTGCAAGCTCTACTCGATATTGTGTATAGGGGGGTGTATTGGCAATAGGTGCCTGATAAATTTCCCTTTTTGATATTTGTTCGTCAAATATACAACGAAGTTCTCGCATTTCTTTAACAAGGGGTGACATACCTAATTCTTTTCTATTGAGGTCATGACGGTTGCTTATATTTTCTTGGAGCTGCCTTAGTTCGTCTCTTAGCGATTGTATTTGGCTTATAAGAGATGACCAGTTGAAATCTCATTTTTAATATTGATCAGTTCTCGCTTAGTCGCGGTAACTGCCTCACAGAGGTCATAAGAGAAAATAAGTCTTGCTGATTCTGTTTCTTTTTGAAGTTTTTCTATGTTTTCTTTCAGGATATTGTCTCAAAGTCTCATGCATAAACCTTGCATGTCTTTGGGTAAGCCTTTCAGATTCTCGGGAAACGTTCAATTTCTATTTGTTTGACTCAAGAATGTGGAGCATTCGTGAGTCTGACAACTTAAGGATCATTTCATAAAGAGTATATAACCCTGAGACGACGCTTTCCCGGATCTCCCTGTTAAGATTGCCAGATTTCTCCAGGTCTGTTTCAGCTCGCTGAAGTATTTGGTTAGCGTGCCTGGGCAGTTCATTTAACAGCATACGGTTGCCCCCAATAGACCTCGTGGAGGCGTCTAGGGAGGTGTTGGTGTCCTCGCTTTCAGCATCAGACTCCATGGTGTCTTCTGTTTCTGACGCGGATCTAAGGTTTCCTTAGACTCCACAGCTTTAGCATGTCTAATTTGTTCACGGAAGCGTAAGAGGTTTGATCCAGATTTTGCAAGCACTGCGGAGGACGTGGTTGCTTCATCGAGATTATGTGAAATGGTGAACGGCTCCTGAGTGTTTGGTTCTAGTTCATCCTTTCCGCCACACTCTTCAGCTGGGAGTTTTCCGTGATGCTCCACCATTCCCAAGTCTGTAGGAGTCAAGGGATTGTTGCTCATCGTTTGCGGGGTCATTTGATCCGTTGCGTTGTTGTCCGTACCAATGGGAGCCCGACTAAGGTCCTTTGTGCCCTTTGTTATGGTTTTCTTTTTAGAAGCCATAAGTTTTTCTGGGTGACTAAATACAGGTTTTTTGCACTTGTCCGACATGGTGTACTTTAATGTGAGGAGTGTTTATGAGAGTCTTAAAATGTAGAGGGGATGATACCAAATTCATTGTCGAAAACCCCGTCAAAATCCGACTTACGGTTCTGAAGTTATGAGGCTTTGAAATTTTCCAATATGGCGGGCTAAGATGGCGGACAAAAATTTAAAGCTGGATATCTCGCCTTCTAGTTAAGATAATTAGACCGAGTTTGGGCTTATACGGTTTGTTTCCTTCTAAGGTACTTAATGGAATCGCCAGCTTGCGCCAAACTTGGTGATTCGTTCTTTTGCTTTCTAGTTGTTCTATAATTGATTTAATGGTGTTTGTTGAAAACCCCGTGTTTCTACGATAATCGGTTGCTGAGAGAAGGTCTTAAAATTTTTCAATATGGCGTCCAATATGACGAAAAAACTAAAATTTGAAATATCTCAGCAACGGAGAGAGCTAGAAGGGTCGTGGTTGGACTGTAATCACTGTAAATTTTTGGCCTAGCTATTGGAGATAAGGAAAACCCAGTATATTTTGATGGCAATGAAATATCCTGAAAAAACACTGAAAATCTTATAACTCCCCAAAGAAAAGCGATAGAAAAGAACTAAAAACGGCTTTTTGCTCGTCTTTATGTTATCTATGATTTCAGTGTACGTAACGTAACGCCAACCTTCAGAAAGGGTGAGCACGTGGAAGAGTTAATTCAGGAAAATACCAATATTTCAAAATCTATGAAATAGAAAAATCCAAATTTTTGTCTATACTTTATTTATTAGTTTTCGCGTTAAAATGTAACATAAAAGGGGTATGTTATCGCTTTAAATTCTGTAAAAAGTTCTGTCAAATATGGACTAATTCTAAGAAATTGACACTTCCACTAATAACTTTTAGAAAAAAGTGCCAATTCCAATGAAACAAGCGCTGATAAGTTGTGCAAATGGCCAAGTATAATACTAGGAATCTTAATTCAGCCGCACGTTTTCCGTTTCAATTTTTAATGCCACGTGGTTTTTCGGCTTTTCCTTAATAACTTCTAATCCACGTGAAAGAAAATTCGGAAAATAGTGCCATAGTGCCAAATTGTAGAGCAAAGCAAGTGTCATAAAGTGGCAAGATAAAAATGACAGGTTATCGATCTTAAAACAGCGGCGTACGCAATTTTGTGTAAAATCTAACTCAAAAATTTTACCTTTTGACGAGTCCGACGCGCGGTTTCTGGGTTATATTTTAATAACACGTCACTTTTCGCCACAAACACTATTTGTGGCTTCAAGCTCACATAAAACTACACAAAACAACACTTGCTTCACCAAAATCGATTCACTTTAACCTATTTTTCGGGATTTTTAAAACGTGGAGCGGTTCGGAAACGATGCGTACGGGGCGAGAGACGGCAGAATACTCGAGCGGAACTGGTTAGGTTAGGTTAGGTTAGGTTTTTATTATTATGGGGTATCTATATAGTTTTCTCATCTGGTTGGGTTCTATAAATATATAATTATAAATGAAAATGAAAAAATAAATATACATAGATATCAATAACATAAAATAAATATAAAAGTACATAAATAAATAAAAGCCCAACCAGATGGAGGCCCTCGGCAGGGGAGACCAAACGACCGAGGGTTAGGGGGAAAGGGAAAGAAACCGGCGGACGATGCGGGCAGTATCGAGGAGCACCGCCTTCTGCATTTGAACCTGGAGCGGTCCGCCACGTAGTCCCAGCCGCCTCAGATGACCCGAGAGGCTGACTGGGATTAGCCCGTTTGCAGAGACGACTACAGGAATAATTTCGGTCGGCAGACCACCCCACATGTCGGTCACCTCGTGAGCCAGGTCCAGATATTTTGTTTGCTTGTCTGTTTCGGATTTCACGAGGTTCTCGTCATACGGAATGGTAATGTCGACCAAAAAATATCCTTGACTGTGCCCGGTCCATCAGCACAATATCAGGCTTATTCGCAAGAATAGTCCTGTCTGTGATGATGGCCCGGTCCCAATAGAGCCTGGCGCGATCATTTTCGAGCACGGCTTCCGGCAAGTACTTGTAGTACGGCAATTTCCGGTCCACGAGACCGTATTTCAGAGCGAGCTCCTGGTGTAGAATTCTGTCTACTAGGTTGTGCCTGTGCAAGTACTCAGAGTTAGAAAGCGCCGAACAACCGGAGATAACATGCCTAAGTGACTCACCGGGATGGCGACAAGCTCGACAGATGTCGACGGTGCCATCCTTTAGGATGTATCTCCGATAGTTGTTGGTCTTAATAACCTGATCCTGTATTGCACAGACAAAACCCTCGGTTTCCCCGAAGAGATCACCAAAGCGTAGCCAGTGGAGGGAGGCTACTGTGTCTACGAAAGGCTCATGTAGAGCCTTGTAGAACCTCCCGTGGAGCTCCTTCTCCTTCCATACGGTCTCTCGGTCGGAAATGCTCTGCACTGCCGGGTCTTGCCATTGCTCGTTGGCTAAGGATAGAGGGGTAAGTCCTTTATCACAAGAAATGACGTCCATATAGAATGGATCATCCGATCTCGCCAGGAAGTAATCACGGAGGCTGCACACTTCGCGATTATGCATGGTGAGCGCGCTCAAGAAGCCACGACCACCATGCTTCCGCGACAAGTACAACCTCATTACCGACGATCTCGGATGATGCATCCTATGGGACGTCATGGTAGTGCGGACTTTTCTATCCAGGGCGTTAAGTTCAGTCTGAGTCCACCTGAGTATGCCAAAAAAATACATGAGGACAGGCATGACCCAGCCGTTATATGCGTGTGCCTTATTCACACCGGACAAAAGGCTGTTAACACATTCAATGCCAACTACACGGCGCCGTGGAGATGTATATGGCCGAGTACACGGCGCCGTGGAGGAGCGGGGGGCCGAACACACGGCGTCGTGGTTTGTGACTGTGTTTTTTCTATGCATCAGTACTGCTCCAGCCGTTGTGATAATAGTACGTGACGTACGTGGCCATAGACGTAAAGTACACATTTTATAATATCAAGTGTTGGATCGGGGTTCGCGCGATCAATTTGTTAAATAAAGACGTTTGAAAAATACACTTTTTTACACTAAAATGACTGACAAACCAGGTCCTTCTAAACGTTCCGGTAGCGTATTAACTTCGGGTTCCCGGGCTAAAAAAGGCCGCAGTTTTAGTGCCGATAGTAGTTTGGATGATTTTGAGTGTTCAAGCGAGGAAGCTGTATTCTCTCAATGTTGTGATGAAGAGGAGGTTAGCGATGATAGTTCAGATAGTATTTTTGATACTAGGCGTCCTTTTAGACACAAACGTATGGACAGATTTCTGTCACCAATTCGTCAGAAAACTTCAAATCAAGTACCTGAAGAGACGTTTACCCATTCAATGTCATCGGATCGGCACATGTCAACCTCACCTTCTATAATACAAGATTACGGTGAGCTACCTGATATACCTGACAATTTATTAAATACTTCTGTACCGACATCCATATCTATGTTAATGTCCGATGCCACATCGATTAACTTTCCCAGTGAAGATATTGAAAACATGCCACCGGCAACTGCATCTCTGTCACAAACCAGAGTTGTAAGGCTAGATGACCAACCATCAGGGGAAGGAGCTTCATCTTCTTGGAGTACACAAGGGACAATGAAAAACATAGAATTCACCAGAACTCAGGAATTACTAGTTCCAGCTCCATCTGATCCATTTGAGGCATTCCGATTACTATTAGACGATAATATTCTAGATTTGTTAGTGCGTGAAACTAACGCTAATGCCATTCGAGTACTGAAGGCCCCTGGTGTCAAACAACATTCACGAATAATATCCTGGAAAGATATAACACGAACTGAATTGTTAACATTTCTTGGGTTAGTCCTTCACACAGGTACAATCCGGCTGAACCGACTCAGCGATTACTGGAAAAAACATTGGTTATTAAATATTAATTGCTTTGCACAATATATGTCACGCAACCGTTTTATGTTAATATTGCGTTGCCTTCATTTTTCATCTGAAACAAATGAAGAAGACCGATTGGCCAAAATTCGTCCGATAGTAGATCATTTTAACAATCGAATGAATGATATTTATTACCCAGGCAAACAACTATCTCTTGATGAATCGATGGTGTTATGGCGTGGACGTCTCCATTTTAGGCAATATATTAAAAATAAGCGCCATAAGTATGAAGTAAAGTTATACGTGCTTGCAGAACCAGAAGGCACAGTAATCAAATTTCAAATATATGGTGGTGCAGGTGATGATACGTCCGGAATAGGACATACTCAGAAAATAGTTTTAAAGCTACTCGAAGAGAAATTGGACTCGGGACACAGTGTCTATATGGACAATTATTATAACTCCTATGATTTAGCTGTCAAATTATTAAATCGCCAAACTTACTGCACAGGGACTTTAAATAAAAATCGATAAGGTAATCCAGTAGACCTAGCTACTGTCACGTTGCGTAAAGGAGAAAACAAGTCTTTTTTTTTAAATGGTGTACATGTAGGCAAGTGGAAAGATAAGCGATGTGTGCTTTATTTATCGACAGAGCACGACAACGAAATGATAGAAGTCACCAACAAAAGGGGCACTGTTCTCGTAAAACCATCAGCAATTATACATTACAACAATTTTATGTCTGGTGTTGATTTGCAAGATCAAATACTTTCGTATTACCCCTGTGAAAGGAAAACCATGCGATGGTATAAAAAGATATTCTTTCACACATTGCAGATGAGTTTAAGTAACGCGTTCCATTTATATAATAAATTTAGTACGAATAGCAAACTTAATCTTTATGATTTTCGTTTATATATTTTGGAGAAATTATTACCAAAACCACCACCAATAGCTGAGAAAATGTCAACTAAACATATTTTAACTAAAATTGAAAACGTAAAGACGCGACAAAAAAAAGAGGGTAAGAAGACAAGAACTATCACGGAAGTAGTTAGAAAAGAATGTAAAAGCTGCAGAGAAAAGAAGAACAGAGTTACCACTTTGTATGAATGTAAAAGCTGCGTTGGAACGCCAGGCTTTTGCATAGAATGTTTCTTTGAAGTGCATTTTTCATAATCCTTGTGTTTCAAATGTTTTTTTAATTTCTATTAAACTTCTGATAATTATTTTATTCGTTTGATTTCTAATATCCTTCTATATCAAATAATTAAGCCAAAAGCATAACTAAAACATCACAAAATGAAAAAAAGCAATTACACGGCGCCGTGTGTTTGGCTGCCCATAGCTCCGTAGGCCTAGTACACGGCGCCGTGATATTGCTTTTTTTTAAATAAAGGTAGTTACGTTATAATTATTATCACAACTTACACATAAAACTTAATTAAAATAATACAAACACTCAAAATGTATGGCCACAGTAGAACATTAATTACTAAAAACTGCACATAGAGATGCATCTCACAACGCAAGCAGCATTGAATGTGTTAAGCACTTTGGTCAAACGTGCATAAAACACGTCGCAAGCTGACTGTTTCATACCAGTCTCATCGATACCGATGTTTTGTGACATACCCAGGTATCGGTATGTTGCAGCCTCGGAAAGGGTCCTTAAGTTGACGGGCATAGATAAATCTACGCCCTCAGAGTTAGCAACCCTTCCCCTTTCAACATGGAGGACCGCACACTTATCCGTCCCAAGCTCCATTCCAATGGAATTGCTAAATTCACAAGTGATGTTTAGCAATTCCATAAGATGGGAGCGACTGGAGGCGAATAACTTGAGGTCATCCATATAGAAAAGGTGGGTCACTTTTGTCCCTCCTCTCCGTAGCTGAAATCCCCTCCCGGAGCCCTCCAGTAAGGTACTGAGAGGGTTCAGAGAGAGGCAGAACCAGATTGGACTCAGACAATCGCCCTGGAAGATACCCCTTCTTATCCTTATGTGGTTCTCCGCAGCCATCATCCGCTCGCCCAGATGACAAAGGATCGTACTCCACTGCCCCATACACTGCTCAAGGAAGTCTCTAACTGTACAGTCTATCTTGTACAGCTCGAGGACTCTCTTTAGCCATGTATGGGGCACCGAGTCGAATGCCTTTCTGTAGTCTATCCAGGCGGCGGAGAAGTTCCGACGGTTGCGTTTCACCACTTTGCCAATGACCGCGTCAATGAGGAGTGGTTCCTTGGTTCCACGACCACCGCCCCGACATCCATTTTGAGCGCGCGACATCACCTGATTTGAGTCCAGGTGACAAGTGATTCTCGCGCTCAAAATGGATGTTAGTGTCTTGTATATGGTCGGTAGACACGTGATGGGGCGGTATTTGCTTAGGAACCAAATGAGTGATCCCAGTAGTGAAGAGGCTTGGGAGCGACTTCTGGTTGAGAGCCTCTTGAAACTGTCGGGCAAGCACAGAGTGACACACCATGAACCCCTTCAGCCAGTAGTGATGCAGCCCGTCAAGCCCCGGACTTTTCCAGTTCGGGGCCCTACGGACCGCCTCAGCTACGTCATCCGGCGTTATGATGACGGGGTCCATGGGCGTAATACCCGCACACTGACTCGCCACAACTTCCGTCCAAGGGCCCTCGCTGTGGTTTACGGGCTCTGACCACAGGCCGCGCCAGAATGCTACAGTGTCGGCCTAATTCGGTGCTGGACCCGTTCCACTTACCATTGGTCGCTCCAATGATTCATAGAGCCTCTTCTGATCACTCTGGAAGAGACGATTCTGGTTGAACCGTGTCGACCTCTCGGTATATCGCCGAATCCGTTTTCCCCAAGCAGCGATTCTCTGCTTCAGATCATCTATGCGCTCCGTCAGTTTTTGCGTTATATCCGGCTGGGACAAACTGACATTTGTCCCAGCAAACGCCATCCTGACGGTGCGCACAATTCTTGGCCTGTTGTTGCCTGATCTGAAGCATATCAGTCTGCCGATGAGAGCTCTAGCCTTTGCGATACGTTCCTCAATTCTTCTTCTCCATGCTGGGATAGCGCTACTATGGCCAGTAGCGCGTCCAGCCGTGGAAACCTTGGCGCCTATGATACGGCAGACTGCCAGCGCGGCGCCAAAAAGAATTGAGTCCGTCTCGCAAAGGTCCCGGCTGGCTTCCAAATAGGTCACCAGCATTGGGTTCAGAGCCCTCACGACAGCCCGATTCCGCTTGCTTAGGGCTATGCGGGGAAGTCGCGGTCGATTTTCGAGAGGCGTACTGCGCGTTTCCAATCGCCTCTTCCAATGTACTCCTCATATGCTCTAATTCCAGTTCCTGGGCGACTGTTCCATCATCGTTTGAATCAACCACAACTGGGGTATTCACGGCGGCATCCACGTTTGCGGGTTGCTCTACCATTGGTTATTATTATTATTTTGGGGTATCTATATAGTTTTCTCATCTGGTTGGGTGCTATAAATATATAATTATAAATGAAAATGAAAAGACAAATATACATAAATATCAATAACATAAAATAAATATAAAAGTACATAAATAAATAAAAGCCCAACCAGATGGAGGCCCTCGGCAGGGGAGACCAAACGGCCGAGGGTTAGGGGGAAAGGGAAAGAAACCGGCGGACGATGCGGGCGGTATCGAGGAGCACCGCCTTCTGCATTTGAACCTGGAGCGGTCCGCCACGTAGTCCCAGCCGCCTCAGATGACCCGAGAGGCTGACTGGGATTAGCCCGTTTGCAGAGACGACTACAGGAATAATTTCGGTCGGCAGACCACCCCACATGTCGGTCACCTCGTGAGCCAGGTCCAGATATTTTGTTTGCTTGTCTGTTTCGGCTTTCACGAGGTTCTCGTCATACGGAATGGTAATGTCGACCAAAAATATCCTTGACTGTGCCCGGTCCATCAGCACAATATCAGGCTTATTCGCAAGAATAGTCCTGTCTGTGATGATGGCCCGGTCCCAATAGAGCCTGGCGCGATCATTTTCGAGCACGGCTTCCGGCAAGTACTTGTAATACGGCAATTTCCGATCCACGAGACCGTATTTCAGAGCGAGCTCCTGGTGTAGAATTCTGGCTACTAGGTTGTGCCTGTGCAAGTACTCAGAGTTAGAAAGCGCCGAACAACCGGAGATAACATGCCTAAGTGACTCACCGGGATGGCGACAAGCTCGACAGATGTCGACGGTGCCATCCTTTAGGATGTATCTCCGATAGTTGTTGGTCTTAATAACCTGATCCTGTATTGCACAGACAAAACCCTCGGTTTCCCCGAAGAGATCACCAAAGCGTAGCCAGTGGAGGGAGGCTACTGTGTCTACGAAAGGCTCATGTAGAGCCTTGTAGAACCTCCCGTGGAGCTCCTTCTCCTTCCATACGGTCTCCCGGTCGGAAATGCTCTGCACTGCCGGGTCTTGCCATTGCTCGTTGGCTAAGGATAGAGGGGTAAGTCCTTTATCACAAGAAATGACGTCCTTATAGAATGGATCATCCGATCTCGCCAGGAAGTAATCACGGAGGCTGCACACTTCGCGATTATGCATGGTGAGCGCGCTCAAGAAGCCACGACCACCATGCTTCCGCGGCAAGTACAGCCTCATTACCGACGATCTCGGATGATGCATCCTATGGGACGTCATTGTAGTGCGGACTTTTCTATCCAGGGCGTTAAGTTCAGTCTGAGTCCACCTGAGTATGCCAAAGGTATACATGAGGACAGGCATGACCCAGCCGTTATATGCGTGTGCCTTATTCACACCGGACAAAAGGCTGTTAAGCACTTTGGTCAAGCGTGCATAAAACACGTCGCAAACTGACTGCTTCATACCAGTCTCATCGATACCGATGTTTTGTGACATACCCAGGTATCGGTATGTTTCAGCCTCGGAAAGGGTCCTTAAGTTGACGGGCATAGATAAGTCTACGCCCTCAGAGTTAGCAACCCTTCCCCTTTCAACATGGAGGACCGCACACTTATCCGTCCCCAGCTCCATTCCAATGGAATTGCTAAATTCACAAGTGATGTTTAGCAATTCCATAAGATGGGAGCGACTGGAGGCGAATAACTTGAGGTCATCCATATAGAAAAGGTGGGTCACTTTTGTCCCTCCTTTCCGTAGCTGAAATCCCCTCCCGGAGCCCTCCAGTAAGGTACTGAGAGGGTTCAGAGAGAGGCAGAACCAGATTGGACTCAGACAATCGCCCTGGAAGATACCCCTTCTTATCCTTATGTGGTTCTCCGCAGCCATCATCCGCTCGCCTAGATGACAAAGGATCGTACTCCACTGCCCCATACACTGCTCGAGGAAGTCTCTAACTGTACAGTCTATCTTGTACAGCTCGAGGACTCTCTTTAGCCATGTATGGGGCACCGAGTCGAATGCCTTTCTGTAGTCTATCCAGGCGGCGGAGAAGTTCCGACGGTTGCGTTTCACCACTTTGCCAATGACCGCGTCAATGAGGAGTGGTTCCTTGGTTCCACGACCACCGCCCCGACATCCATTTTGAGCGCGCGACATCACCTGATTTGAGTCCAGGTGACAAGTGATTCTCGCGCTCAAAATGGATGTTAGTGTCTTGTATATGGTCGGTAGACACGTGATGGGGCGGTATTTGCTCGGGTCTGTGGTACCCTGGTCTTTAGGAACTAAATGAGTGATCCCAGTAGTGAAGAGGCTTGGGAGCGACTTCTGGTTGAGAGCCTCTTGAAACTGTCGGGCGAGCACAGAGTGACACACCATGAACCCCTTCAGCCAGTAGTGATGCAGCCCGTCAAGCCCCGGACTTTTCCAGTTCGGGGCCTTACGAACCGCCTCAGCTACGTCATCCGGCGTTATGATGACGGGGTCCATGGGCGTAATACCCGCACACTGACTCGCCACAACTTCCGTCCAAGGGCCCTCGCTGT
The DNA here is from genome assembly GCA_907164705.1 of Parnassius apollo. Lineage (NCBI taxonomy): Eukaryota > Metazoa > Arthropoda > Insecta > Lepidoptera > Papilionidae > Parnassius > Parnassius apollo. The sequence continues at coordinate 2,457,373 of CAJQZP010001228.1, forward strand.
GGTTTACGGGCTCTGACCACAGGCCGCGCCAGAATGCTACAGTGTCGGCCTGATTCGGTGCTGGACCCGTTCCACTTACCATTGGTCGCTCCAATGATTCATAGAGCCTCTTCTGATCACTCTGGAAGAGACGATTCTGGTTGAACCGTGTCGACCTCTCGGTATATCGCCGAATCCGCTTTCCCCAAGCAGCGATTCTCTGCTTCAGATCATCTATGCGCTCCGTCAGTTTTTGCGTTATATCCGGCTGGGACAAACTGACATTTGTCCCAGCAAACGCCATCCTGACGGTGCGCACAATTCTTGGCCTGTTGTTGCCTGATCTGAAGCATATCAGTCTGCCGATGAGAGCTCTAGCCTTTGCGATACGTTCCTCAATTCTTCTTCTCCATGCTGGGATAGCGCTACTATGGCCAGTAGCGCGTCCAGCCGTGGAAACCTTGGCGCCTATGATACGGCAGACTGCCAGCGCGGCGCCAAAAAGAATTGAGTCCGTCTCGCAAAAGGTCCCGGCTGGCTTCCAAATAGGTAACCAGCATTGGGTTCAGAGCCCTCACGACAGCCCGATTCCGCTTGCTTAGGGCTATGCGGGAAAGTCGCGGTCGATTTTCGAGAGGCGTACTGCGCGTTTCCACAATCGCCTCTTCCAATATACTCCTCATATGCTCTAATTCCAGTTCCTGGGCGACTGTTCCATCATCGTTTGAATCAACCACAACTGGGGTATTCACGGCGGCATCCACGTTTGCGGGTTGCTCTACCATTTGTGGCGCCGCATCCTCAGCCATAGCATTCTCATCCGACGAGGGAACAGCCTCACGTCGTAGCCGTTCGAGTTCGGCGACATCAAATATATTTGAGCGCAAGATATACCGAACTCGGTCTGCCAGGTTTTGCTCTGTGACGATTAAAGATGGCTCCAGCTCAGCAAAAAGACGATGCATCCTAGCCCGATACGCCAAACATCCAGTTTCTTCCCCTTTTGCCCTAAAGTACGCCCGCAGTGCGTTTGCATTCATTTCTTGTGACCAACGCATGCGACGTGCTCCACCAGCGGCGGGTGCCGCTTGCTGAGTCCGAGAAGACCCAGCCGACACCAAGCCTTCTGGTGGGGATGATGGATGCGGAGGGCTGGTAGATGACCGTGCAGCTTATTATTATTATTATTATTACTACTACTCTACAGACTCGTAGTCCCTACCATTTATTACATTTTTTTCTAATTGTTATGACATAACATATGTAATT
>CAJQZP010001229.1:0-21408 GCA_907164705.1 Parnassius apollo
CGGAGTTATATATAATTAAGGGTACTCCTAATTTGGCCCGTTTTTAATAAATCGCTAATTTAATTTGGTTTGGTTTATGTTAGTGACTGTAAACTGTGATTTCTGCTATAATCTCTAATCTGTTTGTAATCGTATAATTTCGTATTTATAATCGCCTTCTGCTTCTTCATGTGAGACTGTTTTTATGTGTTGTACCGTGAAGTATATAACTGTCCAACCGTGACTTATTTGTTTATTCCGGTGACGGACTTACCATCAGGTACCTTACTACCACAACTACATTATTCTCCATAACTGGTGACCCCGAGCAGAACATTTAAGAAAGATGAGCAGTGACGGTAGTGACACAACGCGTTCGCAAAGAAAGGCGCGGTCAACGGAAAAATGTGAGCGCGTGTCCATTGACTCGCACGATAATGCATCCGATATATTTCGTGTTGGCGTGAGAATACCACCGTTTTGGCCGGAAAAACCAACGATATGGTTTTCACAAATTGAAGGTCAGTTTAGCATATCGAGAATTACGGATGACTTGACGAAATTCCACTACGTTCTTTCGCATTTGGACCGGCAGTATGCAGTAGAGGTAGAAGATATTATTACTTCGCTTCCAGCCACGGGGAAGTACGAGAAACTTAAAAGTGAGCTAATCAAGCGTCTTTCTATTTCGAAAGAAAAAAAGTGAAGCAGCTCCTACAGTCGGAAGAGTTAGGGGATCGTAAGCCATCACAGTTCCTGCGTCACCTGCAACACCTCGCTGGCCCTACGATACCAGACGATTTTTTGAGGTCACTTTGGACGAGCCGCCTTCCAAGCAACCTTCAGACCATCATCGCATCCCAGATGAGCCTGTCCCTCAGCGAACTCGCTGACCTGGCAGACAGGGTCCACGATATCTCACCGGCATCGCCGTTAGTTGCAGCAACATCCAGCTCCAGAGTGGACTCTACATTAGATATTATGGCACGGCAGATCACGGAACTGACAAAACAGGTTAGTGCACTCACAACGAGACTTAGCGACCGCTCTCGCCCCCGCCAACGACAGACGTCACGTGGGCGAAGCCGTACGCCATCGAGAAGGTCCCAGTCTAATTATAGGAAGTTCCCCAACTGCTGGTACCATCACAAATATGGCAGCAAAGCGAAGAGGTGCATCCAACCATGTGACTACAGAACGGGAAACGCAACAGGCAATCTATAATGGCGACTGAAGATTGCCCGTCCCCTACTACTGGTCGCCTTTTCGTGACAGATCGCAGATCGCGAGTTCAATTCCTGGTGGACACTGGAAGCGACTTATGCTTCTTCCCGCGATCTGCGCTTCATCAACGACGTGCGAAGACGGACTACACCAACTGTGTGCAGCCAACGGTTCCTGCCAATAAACACATATGGTTATGTGTTTATTGGCGAACTTCTAACGATAGCCATATTTTGAGTGTAAAGGTCGTGACTGGTGATTCTAAATTACATAAAATACTTTCTGAATTTCCAAAACTGACACCACCGGCAGGCGCTCATCGCACACCCAAGCATCAGTACATCACATCCGTACCACGCCAGGCCCTCCAGTATCTTGTACACCACGCAGACTCGCCCCGGACAAGCTGAAAATTGCCAAGCTCGAGTTCGAGGCAATGTTGGCAAATGGAACTGCTCGTCCTTCCCAGAGCCCCTGGTCGTCACCACTACACCTCGCTCCCAAAAAGGATAATGGTTGGCGACCATGCGGTGACTATCGCATGCTCAGTGCCCGGACAGTGCCAGATAAGTACCCTATCCGACACATACATGACTTTGCCCACAATTTATCTGGTTGCAAATGTTTTTCAACAATAGATCTGGTGAAGGCATATAACCAGATACCAATCTTTGAGGCGGCAATTCCCAAATCTGCCATTACGACACCTTTTGGACTCTTCGAGTTCCCATATATGACGTTTGGATTACGCGGGGCTAGTCAGACGTTCCAGAGGTTCGTTGATGAGATGACCCGTGGTCTAGATTTTTGTTACCCATACCTTGACGATTTCCTTATATTTTCACACGATGAATTAGAGCATGAAAAGCACCTTCGTCAAATATTTACGAGGATGAAGGATTACGGCATGCTCATCAACACCGCTAAATGCGTTTTCGGTGCATTAGAGGTAAAATTTCTAGGCTACCACATCTAACAATATGGAACGAAACCTCTGGAAGGTAAAGTTCAGGCTATAAAGGAGTACCCTGTTCCTAAAACAGCCAAACAGCTTAGGAGGTTCTTGGGCATGATAAACTTTTATCTTGAGCATGATAAAGGTTTATCCCCTAAGCTGCCAAAATCCAGGCCCCCTTGAACGCCTTACTGACTGGCGCCGTTAAAGCATCGCATCCGGTCAATTTAAATGGAGACTCATTGAAAGCCTTCGAAGAGTGTAAGGAAAGTTTATGCAATGCAGCATAGTTGGCACATCCTGACTCAAAGGCAAAACTAGGTTTTGTAACTGATGCTTCTGATTTTGCAATAGGTGGAGTCTTGCAACAGCAAATCGGTGGTGATTGGCAGCCCCTAGCCTTTTTCTCTCGTAAATTGAGCCCGTCGCAAAGGAAATATTCACCATACGATAGGGAGCTCCTTGCTGTTTACGAGAGCATCAGGTACTTTAGACATTGGCTAGAGGCAACACCATTCACCATCTACACCGACCATAAGCCGCTGTGCTTTGCATTTCGCGAGCGAAAGGCAAATTGCAGTCCACGGCAATTTAGGCATTTAGACTACATATCACAGTTCTCAACCGACATACAACACATCGCCGGGAAAGATAATGTCGTTGCTGACACGCTTTCCCGGGTTGAGCAGGACGATGAACTACTAAGCCCTGTAGATCTAGATGTCATTTCCAAGGCTCAAGACTCCGATCCTGAATTTGCCGATTTGCTAAGGCAGGATACTTCCTTACAAGTTGAAAAACTAAAGATACCTGGTAGTCGCAATGAACTGTACTGCGACGTCAGCACAACGACTCCCAGGCCTTTAGTTCCTAAAGCCTTATGCAAGCGAATTTTTGATAGCTTGCACTCGCTAAGCCATCCCGGCGCTAACGCTAGTGCAAAACTTGTAGCAGAACGCTTTGTCTGGCCACTGATGAGGAAAGATTGTCGCGAATGGTCTAAGGCGTGTTTGGCTTGCCAGCGCACAAAGGTAAATCGACACGTTTCGACGCCTTTTGGTACGCTCGATTTACCTACGGCGCGATTCAAATACGTCCACTTAGACCTTATCGGACCCTTACCTCCGTCTGGTGATTATCGGTACTGTTTGACAGCTATCGATCGCTTCACGCGATGGACTGAAGCTGTACCACTAAAAGATATCACCGCGGAATCAGTGGCAAAAGTGTTTTTATTGGGATGGATAGCGCGGTTCGGTTACCCTACCGATATTGTTACCGATCGCGGTAGGCAATTCGAATCAGCACTATTCGCGCAGTTATCAAGGTTCATTGGCTTTAAGCATCGCAGGACTACCAGTTATCACCCTCAATGCAATGGTCTCGTCGAAAGATTTCATCGGCAATTAAAAACAGCAATCATGTGTCATGCCGATAGCAGCTGGACTGAAGCTTTGCCAATTGTGCTTCTCGGCATAAGAAGCTCTTTCAAAGAAGATCTTCAGTCTTCCTCAGCCGAGTTAGTATACGGCGAGCCATTGCGGCGACTTCCTGGTGAATTTTTTTGGCCACATAGTTGACAAATGTACAACCGATATAACGGACTTTTCAGCCCGTATCAGATCTTTTGCCAACAAGTTACAGCCAGTGCCAACTTCACACCATGCAAAAAACAAAATCTTTATTTATAAAGATCTACCATCTTGTTCGCATATTTTCCTCAGAGAAGATAGTTTGAGAGGTGCGTTACAGCCGGCATATACTGGCCCTCACGAGGTGGTTGAGAGAAATAAAAAAAGTTTTAAAATCAGAGTAGAGTAAAGGGCAAAGTCGTGACAGTATCGGTAGACCGACTGAAACCAGCCTACATACTGTCCCACTCCAATGACCCCACTCCAACTCATTCTCCACCACTTAAACCAACTCCTAATCCCACACCTACTCCACTCCCAAGAGCTAACCGTTTTAAATCAGTTATTGTCAATTGTGGAAATCCATCTAAATGTGGACTATTGCTGTCAATCAACTGAAAATTCACACTCCTTCTATTGAGATTTGCCTGTTCAACATAAGTTGCCAAATGGTTCTCTAATGAAAGCCTATCCTTAGCAATTCTTACATATTCCATGGCTTCTGGTGGGTCTTCTATAACAACATGAAACTTATTAATTAAGGCACATGAGATTCTAAAATCATCCTTTAGGTGCAAAACCGCTCTATTGTTAAAAACATGACGAAAGAGTCTAAAATCCCTTTTCAACCTACCATTAACCACTTCTACAACCCAGCGGCACATAGTAACAAAACGAGACTGATTTGCCTGCTGGGTTGTTAATTGATGTTCATTCTCAAGTAGAGACTCTGGCATATGTGTTACAAAGCCATATCCCTGGAGTTCATTAATTACATCCCTAAATCCTCTATCAAGTATGAAAACGTCACCTCTTCGGAAAAATGATCTTAAAGAAGCTTCCTCATTACGTAAGTTTAAACTAGTAATTGTAGCATCATTAGTTGTCGCCATGTATGGTCCGAGACAATCCACAATATGACCATCACAACACACTATCATAAAAGGTTTGACCAAATTATCCAGTTTTTGCAAACTGTATGTTTGTTTTTGAAATAAGTAATTAGAACTACTTTGGATAAATACATAAGTAGCATCACACATGACTATTGCTGGTTTAGAATTAGGTGGCAAATCAGGATTACCGAATAATCCTTCTGGTATTATTCTATTTCTCGAAGCAACATCTTCAACACTCATATGATTAAATCCTAAATACAATGGAACAAACTCATTAATTAAACATGTTCTGGCCTTATTCATTAAGCGTTCTAAGGTGACACGAGATTTATTATAGAGAGTTGCCAACTTGCGATGTTAGGTATTAGGTGAGGTAAGTGTAACTGTATCCGTATATCAAAGAATAGTGAATTTCAGGTCGCAGAAACATATTACTCTATAAGTACCAATATTATTATTTATCGCTCAACCTGTATCTGGTTTAAAATAACTTAACGACATATCGAAACACTTAACAACTTCACCTCTTAAAATTGCGCTGCCTGTCGCCAGTTGAGTAGTTTAATAAATAACGTCTGTTGATAAAATAGTTCAAGCTATGTACTTAACTGTCAATTTAGTCAATAGCGTAAAATTTCCTGTGTTGTTTAATAGATGGAATTCGACCATAAACCATGTTTAGGCCACATAATTTGCATTTGTTCACTTATCCCACTGTCACACTTGCCTCGGGTGAGCCTACTATATTTTTTTTTCTTTTTTTTTCTTTAAAAAACGTTACCCCTACACTAAGATTTTCTCTTGTTTCGTAGGGGCAGTTTACAAACATAAATTGCACAAGGACAAACATCCAGATCCGGAACAACTATTTGTAGGCCATACAAATATTTGTTCCGTGCGGGATTCTAACCCGCGACCCCCAGCGCAGCCACTCATTGCTAAACCACTGCGCCACGGAGTCGTCAGTGCCTACTATAATATTATAACTCTACTATACTTACTATTAATGACAACTTTTTACGTTCTGTTACTAAAATATGAAATATTTAATTTAAGAGCATCACTTCTTACACCTTAGTGTCGAAGTATTAAGATGAAATTCTTCGTTTCCAGTAAAAAGGGTATGTGGTTCTCTACACTCACCATACGAAACACAGCATTCAACTGCTACTTTACGCTGGTAGTCTGTAAGGGCGTGGTCCTACCCCGGTCGAGCCAACCTATAATGTAGCTGCAACTTGCCTCTTCCTCGTAAAATGTAATATAAATAAAATCGGGTGAGTATTATACACGTGATTGCTGACATGGAATAATATCTCTGAAAACCTTCCAATTACTCAAGAAGAGCAAAGTCAAACTGACGATATATCTTATTTTATATTCCATCGAGCCGTGAAGGAGCTACTTCGGCACAAAGCAGTGACTGGATGGAATTTGGATTAAATTGAACCTAAAAGATGTGGAATATATTGTGATCTTATATCTTTTTTTTATTTTTTACATATTTATTTCCTTCTCTGAGAAAGGTTAATTTTATCCTATTTAATGAGTTTTCGGTTTTCGTCTCAAAATAAGCAAAACGTAATGGTACGTTTTGCTTATAATGAAATACAATCGGAGTCCGTCCGTTCGTCAGTCGTTTTTATAACTAGTTGGTGTAAATAATTTGATGTATAACGCCAGCAGAGAGATTGATGCCCCTTTAATTGTCTATAAAATATATAAAGTTGAATTAATATACCCCACATTGGGCCATTTTCACATTACCACCGGCGTAAAATAGCAGCTTGATGCTGCTGCGTTTTGTATAATGAGTTTGAACCGGAGACCCTTTTCACTGGATATGAGGTATTCCATCTTAATTCTTAGGGTTTGTCACTCTTGTTCTATAAAAAATGGTCTTAACTGGTGTTGAAGCAAAAGATAAACATGAAATGCGAACTGGTTACCATTCAAGCTTTTTAGCTGTTTGAAATCTAAATTAAAGACAAACCGTCATTGAATCATGAAATTATCAATGTCATCAACGTGGTAGCGCCGTGCTGCAGCTACATCATCGTTGTAACAAGAACGTGTCGGTTTGACCGGAGAAGGACCATGCTCTCACAGAATATTAGCGTAAAATAACAGCTTAACACTAATGCTTTTTATTACTGGAAACGAGACATTCCATTTCATTCCCCAAGAGTGACAACGCATCTGCATTTTGATACTTAATCGAGCATAAATGAAGATGTCTATGGGCCACAATACCACTTACCATCAAGTGGACTGTGTGCTCGACTATCACCCCTATTCTATAAAAATAAAGTAGTTTGAACTGATAATTATGGATAAAACCGCTGTCGATATTACATGCCTAAGCCGTGGTCCACGTAATACTTTGAAGTGGGATGCAACACCATTGACAATTGTTTTGCTTATATTTTTGTACATCAAGTTTAATGGGTTACAGCTTTTGAAGCTTCTATTTTACATCTAATCTGTACGGGACTAATTTTTCTCAAAGTTTTAATCAGCGGTTGCAGCTGTCAAACTCATTTAACGCGGGTGAGGTTTTTCGCAATCTTTGATTTAATCTTAAAGTGAAACAAAAAATAAAGTTGGGAACGGGACTCGTTAGACCGAGAGCGGATGTTTGCGGAACAAATCCACAGCGAAATTTAATTTAATTTCCTGCTGCAATATTTGCTCATAGATTTACACGTTTACATTCAATTTATTGGTTTACCGACCGTAAACTTACATTATATTGTGATAGAGCTTCGATTTGATTACATTGTTGCCGTGGAAGGAAAAGGGGAGATCTCCCGCCGGGCAATGTGTTGTTCCCGTGGAGCAGCCAACGCTCCGTGTGATAATTCGGAGATGTTTTATATATTATACTGTTTATGTATCGGAATTTGATAGCGTGATTTAGGCTTCGGTGTGTTTCGCTTGCGGCGCGACGACAGCGCCGCAACATCATCTCTAGTTACAGCCTATATACATTGTACTAATGATCACAAACCTACTCTCACTTCTAGACGGATCTTGGAGCAATATTTCGGCTGAGATTCGCCAGTGTGGATATGATGGTGGACTTTACACAACATCTTCGAAATATTTTATTCTTCAGATATGCAAGTTTCCTCGCGATTATTTCCTTTACTGCCAAGCACATGGTTAATTAAATTTTAATTTCAACTGCCAATGTCACTGGTACCGTAGTTGCTCGCATACTGTAAAATCACGTCGAGTGCTTGGTACCCCTGAGCTACTACGAGATTCCTTCGTCTAATGTCAGTTTTTCAAAAGCGATAAAACAATAGTTATATTATTAGAATATAATATATACCATATATACGATACTCTGTTTAGTACCGATGTACTTACTATGTAGTATATATTGTAAAGTAAAAATCAGGAGTCACCGCTTGTATTTTTCAACCGACTTCTAAAAACGGAGGAGGTTCTCAACTTGACTGTATTTTTATGTGTGTTACCTCAGAACATTTTTCTAGGTGAACCGATATTAATAATTTTTACTTGAATGCTGGTGCTTCTCATGTAGTCCCATATAAATTTTATCCAGAACTGAACTGTATATTTTTAGCATAATAATGCATATTTAATTGACTTCGGCATCATTGATGACGTTCTAATTTTATTTATATTTTAAGTTATTTATACAATTTTTAATTTTACTACGTCTATTAAGAAAACTTGAAAATGCTTACATGTTTTGAATATTGTTTCATGTTTATTTATACAAATATCAAAACATGTACTTCGTTCAAAGTATTTTTAAATACACTCATAACGGCATACCCTTTTTAAATATTTTTTTATTTTTTTGTTTAAAAAGAATATAAAAAGTAAAAAAAGTAAAGTTACAGCCTATATACGTCCCACAGCTGGGCACGGGCCCCGCTCATTTCTGAGAGGGTTCTAGGGCAAGGAACTTCACATGTCTTCGAAATACATTTTTTTTCTTATTTCTCTGACATGCAGGTTTCCTCACGATGTTTTCCTTCACCGCCGAGCACGTGGTAAATCGCCACTTAAAATTGCAATTAACAATTTCATTGGTGCCGGCGGGGATCGAACCCGGTTTGCTCGCGTACTGTGAAATTTACAGCGAGCGCTAACCATCTGAGCTACCACGGCTCAAAAAGAATTATTTAAAAGAATATATTAAAAAATATTTATATTATTTTGTTTTGTTTTAAATACAGTAATAATATTTAAAAAAGGTTTGCCGTTATGGGTGTATTAAAATATTAATAATAATAAAAACCAGGAGGTGGACAGCAGTATCATACTGATAACAATTTAAAAGAACTGCGGTTGCCAATCTGTTGGAAAACCGTGGCAACTATGGCATATATTCCTCTTATAGGGTAATCTGTGGAGGAGGCCTATGTTGGACTCCGATAGGCCGTAATAGTATTGTAGTGACCATGTTATTGATGCTCCAAAGTAAGAAATGTAAAAATATGTCTATGAAATAATGCCTGATGGTAAGTGAATGCTGTAGCCCGTAGAGATAGATCTATACTCGATGAAAAATTAAAATGCAGATGCGTTGACACCCTTGAGAACTAAGATGGAATGCCTCGTTTCCAGTAAAAACGGTCTCCGATTCTCTATAGTCACCTTGCGAAACACAGCGGCTTTTTTGTGCTATTTATTAATTTATTAAGCTGCTATTAAATACCAGCATTCTGTGAGAGTGTAGTTCTTTTCTGTTCGAGCTGACTTACTCGTGTTACAACTATAATATAACTACAGCATGGCTCTACAAGTTATTTATTAAGTCTCAAGGCCAAATTTTTCATTAAAAGTTTAGTTTTAATTGTTTAGAATAGCCAATATCACAAAGTCAACGTAATAGCTGAGAAGTCATCTTCTATATAGTAACAATTAAAAATTATCCTCTATTTTATCTTAAAATTTAAGTGGGTATAGTCAGTAAATAAAAGAGAATTATTTAAATTGATCCAGCCGTTTAGAGATTCGGTGAACAAATATCTTAAAAAAACCTAGACGTAAAAAATAAAAAATTCTTTTTTGAACTTGTTGAGAAATATATTTTTTTTAAAGAGAACGACGATATATGTTTTAATTTCATAATACAAACGACATTTGATTCCAGGTTAGGTCCATGCGATGCTGCTTAATTAGTACTGACTTAATGCAATTTGATAGTGAAATTTAAATATTTACCATGGATAAATATTTAAATTTCACTTATCTTATTTTGAATTAAAATTTCCCAGCGAGTGTACGTTGAAATGTTTTAATACTTTTATTAACTGTATCTTTAATAAAAGCATAAACAGTATCGTATAAGAAATCTACCTACTACTAATCTCACACACACTGATCTGCAAACGTAATGTACATAGTTTTAAATTTTACATATTTTATAGAAAGGTTATAGAATCCCTACGAATAATTACGCACAGAACATGAATACACTAACAAAAAGTGAGGCGGCGAAACTTGGGCACTTGACTCGAATTTTTAGCAGGTTTAAAAAAAAGGAGGTTCCCAATTCAAGTATTTGTCTTTTTGAATGCATTTAAGCGATACCTTCTTTTTTTTATAGAATAGGGGAGACAAACGAGGGCCTGTGGACGGCGAGCAATGGGTAGCTCGCCGTCCGTCTGTCTAACGACGACAGGCCGTGTCGACGGCGCGTTTTGTTCCACGCGCGCCTCAAAGAGCTGTCAGCAGCGTGAAGGGGCCCGCAAAGGCCGACGCCTGTCGGGGCTGCGGGCTGTTCGAAAGAGATACCGCGGCTCCGGAACGTAAGGGCACTGAAGGAACACGGATGGTTTTTAGTCAGTAAAAGTCTGACACTCCCTTACGCTCCACCCAGAGCGAAAGGCGTCGTTAGATGATTATCCATCCGCAAAAAAAAAAGGGGGTGACATACGAGCACACAGTCCACTTGATGGTACCTCAGTGGATTCTGTGGCCCATAGACATCTAAATTTATTCTCGATTAAGAATCAAAATGCAGGTGAGTTGTCACCCCTGAGGACTTAGATGGACTGCCTCGTTTCCAGTAAAAAAAGGGTCTCCGGATCTCTACACTCACCATAAGAAACACAGCAGTATTAAGACGACACATCGAAAACGCTATCGCTGTACTGATCCGAGTGAATACATAATTTCTATAAAAACTTGAAGAAACGCCGTCATAAGGTCTAAAATTGCGTAGCGACCGCGACGATTAAAAGCGCTTAGAAATTGTCAGAATCTTAAAATATTTTTTAAAAAATTATTGATTTAAGTTATCAAAATAATGAGCAAGTAAATTATGAATATTGATGTTATGAATATATTTGAGTGATTCCCAAACATATAGATCAAATGATTTCGTTGTAATTTCAACTATAGTGATTTTTTAGAGGTGTTTTCGCAAATAATTATGATCGAGTCAAAATTATAGAATCGTGTTTTTGGGCAATCAAATTCAAGATAAAGACATGAATTTACCTATATCAAAATCCCACTTTCGTTAGTGGTGTCATAGTCCTATACTATTTGATGAAAGGAGGTGCATTTTTTCACGGTGTCGCCTTAAGCTGCTATTCCACAGTGGTATTCTGTGAGAGCGTGGTTTGCCCCAGTCGTGCCGACTCATTGGTGCTACAACCATAATATAGCTGCAGTGTAGTATAAAAATTCATCGTAAATTGTGAACATAGAGCAACTAAAGCTATCGCAGGCTGTCAAAGTACAAGTCCACGCTGTCAATACATACAATAAAACTAGTTGCAGCCGCACTGCTCACTAGACTAAATCTAGTTGCGCGAAAATACCGAATGGCTCAGTTTGTTGCTGCTAAAAGAGATCTGTCACATTAAGTTTACATTAAGATTTTTATAAGTAATTTTAATCATATAATTACTAATTACTTTCTTTTAAGACGTTTTTATTAGCTTTGCGTGTATTTATTCATCTATGTAACGGAATCTTTTAATGTAATTTTCAGCACCTTATCGGTGATAATATTATGCGTTTAAAATTTTCACGTTATCATTCACCTGGATTGCTTGTAAAATATGCGCGATATTAATATTCGAAGTAGTTTGCACTTTGTACCTTTAATTGTTTTAATAAAAGTCGTAAATACGACGGAATATTTTATATATAATCTGAATTTGAATCATTATAACGAAAGATGTGGTTATAAATATGAAAAATAATGAATACTTACTTATTTAGAGCAAGGGGCTTAAGTATCCGTGGTGGCCAGGTTGGTACCACGGTGTAAGCGTGGTAGCGCTCGCTGTTAAATTCACAATACGTGAGCAATCTGGGTTCCATCCCCGCCGGCACCAATGAAATTGCAAATTCCAATTTTAAGTGCAGATTTACCACGTGCTCGGTGGTGAAGGAAAAAAATCTTGAAGAAATCTGTATGTCTGAGAAATAAATTTTTTAAATATAGGCTGCTAACTACTATGTTTACCTTTGCTTTATTTTACACATATTTAATTTCATTGTGAGTTTTATAGAACCAAAGACTTAATAAAGTACAATTAAAATTAACTAGCAAACAGCTTGTCTAAATGTCTTTGCTTATCACTCTTATGAGAGCAATACGCGGTCGCTGTAATGTTTGTTGACTGTGTTACTTAGCCCAGCTTCTGAAAAGGTTTCAACTAACTCGTCCTGATTATTGCATATTGTTTGCATCGGAGCTACCTGCACTTACGCAGACAGCTTGAATTACTCGCTAGCATTAAGGAAGCACCGGCAATTGTACTCAACATCGTTTTCCAATCTGCGCAAGAGCACAGAATAAATATAGTCAGTCTCTTGTGTGTAGACCTCTCAGTCTCTCCATTTCTGATAAAGCTCGTTCATCGTGAGGTTGGTGTAATATCTTATTTGGCTCTAGATCAGATAAAGCATTGATTTATTGTATAACTCAATGAGATAAAGCAATATCTTCAAGTGTTTTTACTCTAGTGCCACACATGCATGCCCATTGGCAAACATTTTCTTCCCGAGGTCGATTACAGCTTTAAACAAATAATAGTTAAAGTAGGATTACTTATCAGTTAATAGCTAAAGTAAGGTAAGTAACTTTTTTAAAATTAACCAAAAATTATGCATGTAGTAATTAGTAGATTATAGCCACAAAAAATTATAGGTCTTAGGTAATTAAGGTAATTAATTATAGGTATTAGTTCTAAAAACAGTGTTACTTTAAAATTCAGTTTTAAAAACATTTAAAAGCAACCTACGAAAACTATACTATGTACTATGTATATACCGTTTTATACGTGGTAGATCCACGCTGCAGCAGTATTATGGCTGCAGCACGAATGGTCCGGCTCGACCGGGGGAGGACCACGCTCTCACAGAACACCAGCGTATAATAGCAGCTTAAGGTTGCTGTGTTTCACATGGTGAGTGTAGGGAACCGGGCCGGAGATACCTTTTAATGGAAACTTAATCGAGGTTAAATGTAAATGTGTATGGGCCACAGCATCCACTTACCATCAGATAGACTGCGTGCTCGTTCGTCACCCTTATTCCACAAAAATGTCAACCAGACTATATTATATCCGAAAAACTTGGACATTTCTTTTGAAAATCCGAAAATTTAATTATAAAACAAGTAAATAGCCTTTGCCAAGCGATGATATATTGTATTATGGCAAGCTTTTACAGTGATACTGTATTATTTTAAAGATAAAGGGTGACATATAAACACAGTCCGCCTGCAGTTAAGTGGATGCTGTGGCCCACGTACATTACATCTATCTTCGATTGGAATTACAACGCAGATGTGATGTCATCCCCTGAGAATTAGGGTGGAATGCCTCGTCTCCAGGAAAAGTTTTTCCGGTTCTATACACTCACCATATGAAACACAATTTCACGCCGGTATTATGTGGGAGCGTTAGCCTTTCCCGAGATTATATTATATAAATGTAAATTATGTTCAGTTATACTAAATTAACTTTTCTCGTTTAAACTTCGTCTCTTTTTAAAAGTTAGTCAACTAAAAATTTTAAATTAGCAAGAATTCGAATTAGGATTATTCTCATGCACATACTGCATTAGTTATAATAGTTTAATAACGCTTACTTAAATTAAGTATTTATTAACTATTAGTAAAAGTACATTTAGTAAAAGTGACTCATTTCCAGTAAGAAAGGCAGTGACTTTAAGCATTTCTCAGTAACTATTTAAATGGAAATTATAATTAGTTTTAAAAAATAACATCTTTATTGTACGTTTAACTTTAACGCTTTACATGTTGCCAGGAAACAATGTGAGAAAAATAAAAGAATCTAACAACCGGTAGCTAACTACCAGTGTTCGTGCTTCCGAGTACAGACGAGTATTAAGCAACTAATTAGCTGCTATTTAGCTGCAAATTTCTATGTAAATGTTCAATGGTTTCTGTTGACTTTTCTTTGCTTGATCGATAGAACTTTCTGAGAAGGTTGTCGAGCTATTAGCCCGCCGCGCCTCAAAAGCGAGAACACAATACACATGATGACATATACTCCTATCCTTGAATATGAACCTAAATACATTATTACCCTTGAGGAGTAAGATGGAATGTATCGTTTCCAGTAAAATTGGTGTCCGGTTCTCTACACTCACCATACGAAAAACAGACACATTAAGCTTCTATTTTTACCCGTGACGGAAGAAGAATATAGTTCAGATATAAATTACTTGTATTGGCAAATGTCAATTCGGCAACGCAGTTGAAGTATAGTTGGTCACGTATGCTTGTGTTCGTAAATTTAATGTACGGTGCGCCTTCCTTAACTTCAACAAACAGATGAGAAGCATGGCACATGGTTTATGCATGTTTCTTGTTCGATCAGTTTGTTCCAAAGCCAAACATAATACTTATCGATTATATTCTTTAGAGCATTTGTTGATGTGATATAAATAATAAAATGTTGTAGAGCCACGCTGCAGCTATATTACGGTTGTAACACAAATGTGTTGGCTCAACGGGGTATGATAACACTCTGGCAGAATACCAGTATAAGTTTAATACTACTGTGTTTCCTATGCTGAGAGCTGAATCAGAGACCCTTTTAACTGAAAACCAGGCGTTCCATTTTAGATCTCACGAATAACAACTCATCTGCCTTTTAATTCTTAATCAAGGATAAATGAAAATGTCTATGGGTCACAGCATCTATTTACTATCAGGTGGACTGTATGCTCGTTTGTCAATCCCATTATATTTAAAAAAGCTGACACGCATGGCAGTGTGTGACAGTTAGGTACGTTCTCTCTGTAACTCTCTTCCTGCTGCATATTAATGATGCCTCGAATCTTCTTTATGCCCAGTATTTATGGGCACGCAAATGATGATACAGTTGCGGATAAATACCAGCCAAATGTTCGGGTCAGTCTGGTCAAATCCATTTCGAAAGACAAGCTATACTTGACTTACCATCATGTGGGATTGCAGTTAACTGCTGACTTAAAATAATTAAAAAACAAATGATCCGATCATGAACCAATCTTACCAGCACCGAGCACATGCGTAAAGAAGCCAGTCTTTCGGTTTTTTCAGAATACATTTCAGAGTACGCACAAGAATTGCATGACTTAATTCCTCCATCCCATTCCACGGTTCGCGTTGTCGTTCATAATGCATACGGAAAATGAGTGAAATAATTTGCCAGCATCTGTTCCATTTGAGTTTTGTTAAGCTATGTCAGTGCACTTTACCACCTTCAGATTTATCACAACTACCATAAAAATAACATACTGCGGTTACCAACCCTCTTGCAAAGCGTGGCAAATATATATAAAGGCCTATGTTCAGCAGTGGGCTTTAATTACGCTGCAAATTTAACGGTAACTTAGGAGTGACGACACATAATATCACGTCTTCTGATTTTTTTTGCGCCCGAAGCAATTAAAGGGCTACCCTATACGTAGGGAGGCGGCAAATGCATTACGCATACCACGATAGCCGGTCTATCATGGTTATGAGAGACTCACATCCTACCGGGGAACCTAAGTGATACCCTCTAAAAACCGATTTTAGGGACTGGCAACTGGCTGTTTAAGCTTTCTTATGCCGTATCGGGAGCGACCCTCTTTTGGGAAAAGAGGGCGCAGGCGGCTGCAAGCCGCTGAGGGAGTGCCTACGAAGGCAAATTAATTATGAATAATTTAATTTAATTAGAGTTGGCCTGAGCCGCCAGGAGGCAGTTCAGGTCGTTTGATAGTTTATTAGGCGGGTCCGAGAGAGAGTTTCTCGGCCTGCAAAAAAGAAAGCAGCTTTCTTGGCTTTCAATAGGTTGCTAATATGTAGGGAAGCCCACTATTGTTAGCAACCGGGACGAGCCTTTCGTTCTCCTTAAGGGAGGATTTAATAAGGGTGGAGAGTGAATCGACCGCTGTGTCGATTTTTTCGGGACTTTCTAAGTCCGACGGTAGGGAGATGGTAGAGTCCTGTGAGTCCAGAGCTTTAGCTAGGGACTCCTCAAATCCCTTCCAATTAGTGAAGGTTTTCGTGTGTGTTGGGGGAGGCGGCTGATGGCCAAGAATGAGGGAGACCGGTCGGTGATCGGATCCTAGATCGTCTAGTGTCTTGCTCGTTGCTCTGAGTTTGAGAGAAACTCCTTGGAGTAACGCAAAATCTAGTACATCGGGGGCGTGATCGGTGTTATCGGAAAAGTGAGTAACACTGAGGGGACTATGGACGGTAATATCAAGAGACTGCGTGATATCAACGTGCGTCTCACCGGATCGACAATGACCGTATATATGAACGAGCATCTAACACTGAAGAAAAAACAATTATTTCGTAAAACCAGAGATCTCGCCGCTATGCACCAATACAAGTATGTCTGGGTTCGGAATGCCACTATTTTGGTGCGCGAGCAAGATGGTGATACTGCTTTTGCTATCCGCACAGATGATGATCTTCGTAAGATTAAAAGCCGTACTAAAGGTGGTAATAAAAGCGCTTGTGGTGGTTCTACTCAACATACTCAGTAATAACAATACTTTTCATTATTATCATTATTCTCCCCACCATGCATCTCGCTTAATTTCTTCATTAGGTGTCATTCTGTATTACACGTTTTTATTAATGATTTTTATCGTACTCTCATCCAAAAATGCAAACAAGTCAAATTATATAATTAATACTTTTGAAATTAAATTTTCCTTACGCTATGTTATGTTAGTAGGGTTATATTGTACTATTGCATTATGTTACACTTTTTTGAAATATTTATATTTATTTTATGGAGTATATATTACTATAAATAGTACTATTATGAAATCATTTGGCATGATAACTGTATATAAACTAAACTTTTTTAAACATAAAATAAGTGTGCCTTACGTCAAAATTAAAAATAATGCTCAGTTTAATTATAAGTTTATAAACATTCTTGTATTAATAAATTGTATGTTGATTCTAGGTTTATTATTATGCAATCGTCTTGGCCTCTATTTTGCCATATGTTGTTACACTTTGATAAGTTACAAACTTTTCAATCCTTTTAATTACTACGATTATGTGTTACTTGTCTGTTGTAATATTATAATCTTTTTAAAAATTTATGAGTATGTCATAAGTATGTCAGCCCTTGAATATAACATGTGTAAGTATGGTTGTTTGGTTGTATATGTATCAACAAAATATTTTAACCAGTGGGCTGAAAAGGTGTGGAGTAATAATTATAAATTTTTATTAATTTTTTCATTTTGCGTGCATGTTTTTGTAATTCTTATTATTTTTATGAAGATATATTTTGAATCGTTTCTTCGTGGGGAATTGGAGGTTTGTTTTTGCTCCGTGACTGTTTTATTATATCATAATAAGGTAAAATATTCTTATTATTATTTTAAAGTCTTGAACATCGTAAGCGAAAGTTTTAATATTACTGTTAATATGTACATGTCATTCTCAATTATTTGTAATTGGTAGCAAGCAATATTCCTTATACTATCAAAATTGCAGAGGTTTCCGAACAAAATTACACACACTATATATGAACATTCTAAACAGTAACTATGATATCATCGTACTCACCGAGACTTGGCTGATATCGGAAATTAGCAACAATGAGTTTATCGATCAACGTTATATTGTGTACAGGTGCGACCGTAATCGTATCAGTACAAATAAACTAGATGGCGGTGGTGTTCTAATTGCGGTATTGCGTACACTCAGATCATCTGAGTTAAATCTGTCTTTGACTAGTGTAAATGTTTCATTGCATAACCTAATCGAACATGTCATCATCGACGTCCCTAGTAAGCAATCCTCAAAGCGCCATGTCTTCAGTGCTGCTTACATACCCCCCAAAACACCCTCTACCGTATACGAACTTCACTTTGAAACTTTACAAGAGGTACTGTGTGATCCTAATTTGGATGGTTTCTATATTTTGGGCGACTATAATCTCCCAGATGTAACTTGGACACGAGGAACCACAGACGCCTTACATGGTAGTGGAGTAGGCTCATCCGTTACCTTTAACCTATTATGTAATTTAATCTCATTTCTAGATGCCGCACAATACAACTACGTAGTGAATACCAAAAATAAAATACTTGATTTATGCATATCAAACCGCTCGTGTAAGATATCGGCCGCTTTAAGTCCCCTACTTCCTGTTGACGCATATCATCCACCCTTTGTTTGTGATATAGCTCTCAATGCTGATATTGTTCCAATGAAAAAGCGGACGCTTCAAAGGTACAATTTTTATAAGTCCGACTACACGCACATCAACCGCAAAATAGAGTCCACTGACTGGGATGAAATACTTACTCCACTGGGATCTGAAGAAGCACTTAGCGCATTTTACGGAATCATTGACGAAATTATCAAACAACACACGCCATTTGTTGGCTCCAGAACCTCTGCTTTTCCTGTCTGGTTTTCGAAATCTCTAATTAGCACATTTAGAAAAAAACGTAAAGCTTGGGTGAAATGGAAGAAATATAACAACATATCAGACTATGAGATATTTTCCCAGTATAGAAAGCTATTTAAGGATGTGTGCAATAAATGTTTTTCTAAATATATTGGATCGGTCGAGGATAGCATACGCAAAAATATTAAGGATTTCTGGATATACATCTCTAATCGTCGTGACAAACCTGGAATACCAGCTAAGGTTGAATATAATGATGATGTTTCAAGTGATCCACAAACAATATGCAACATGTTTTCTGAATTCTTCTCTTCCGTTTACGAACCGCCCTCACCTACACTATCGCAGTGGAGACCACCTGCCGATTCAGCATCCCATGACACTACTATTACTAATCTTCATTTTGAAGTAGAAAAGGTATTAAGAGAGCTGAAATCCTTGGATCCATCTAAGGGGCCAGGCCCTGATGGCTTATCTGCTTATTTTCTAAGAAACACTGCCACAGTTATATGTAAACCCCTAACTATCATCTATAATAAATGCATTACTGAAGGTGTTATGCCCACAGTATGGAAACAGGCTAACATCACACCTGTGCACAAGAGCGGATCTAAACGTAGTGTAGATCAATATCGCCCGATATCAATTTTGTCCACTTTGTCGAAGCTTTTCGAGAGACTTGTGCATAACGAAATATATCCCATACTGCACAATATAATTATACAGCAACAGCATGGTTTCGTTAAACGTCGATCAACAACCACCAATCTATTATTATTTTCCAGCTATTTATTTGAAAATGTTGATGATCGCGTACAGGTCGATGCAGTATATACAGACTTTCGAAAGGCCTTCGATAAAGTGGACCACGAAATGTTACTAAATCGAATAGCTTACAATGGCATTCGGGGTAATTTGTTACGATGGTTTGTTTCTTATATCACTAACCGTTGTCAAAGGGTTGTAATTAATGGATACCACTCTAACGTTACGATGGTTACCTCCGGTGTACCTCAGGGATCTATTCTCGGGCCTTTGTTATTTATAATGTTTATTAATGACATAAGTAACTGTTTTCTCAACTCAAAATTTTTATTATATGCAGATGATCTTAAAGTTTATAAATCTATCCATACTATACAAGACTGCATTCTTCTCCAAGAGGACCTAGATAGACTTACAGACTATTGTTACAAAAGTAAGCTTCAGTTAAGCATTCCGAAGTGTAAATATCTCCGTTTTACTAAAAACCAGAATATTATTACATTTTCGTACTCACTGTGTAACGTTCCTTTAGCTAAAGTGGATTCTTTGCGAGATCTCGGTATACTGTTTGATTCAAAACTATGCTTAGACTTACATATTGAACAAATTGTTAACAAAGCATACAAACTATATGGATTTATTATGAGATCAACTCGCGACTTCAAACGGACCTCTTCATATCTTTGTTTATATAAAACCCTAGTTCGCTCTCAACTTGAATATGCTGTGCCCATTTGGAATCCTTATTATAATAAATATATACACAAAATTGAAAATGTTCAACGGCCGGTTTCTACGTGCAATGCATTATAGATGTCATAAATCTCATTTACCGTATGACCAGTTACTCAGTAGATACAAACTTCTAACCCTCCACTCTAGACGTAAGCAATTGGAGTCTATGACATTGTTTCATATAGTAAGATGTAAATTTGACTGTATTGAGTTAAACAATCTGTTATGTTATGTAGTTCCCAGAACTGTCCATAGACGACGGGTGCGTGCGGGTAAACTCTTTGCCGTAAGTACCTGTCGATCCAATACCGGTATTCGTTCACCAATTCGACGTATGGTTGCCACATATAATGAGACCTTCGAGCATATAGACATTTTTAGATGCTCAAAGGAAAAGTTTCGTGGTCTTTTATACAAGACACTTTTCACATAATAATTTGTTATCTTAGTCACATTATAATATCACTGTTGACCATACTTTGACATTTGTATAATACCTTCTGTACAGCTGCAGGTCTCCTAGCGTCTTAATTATCTATCCCAAGAGGTAATCTGTGAACAGCACTGTGGGCTGCATTATTGCGTATACTATGTTACTGTACTATCTATATGTAATTATATATAATGTAGTTGTTAGCTGTTCCACTTTGAATAAAATAAAATAAAAAATAAAATCAAGCAGTATCTTGCCACTAGGGTAGGTAGTACGGCATGTCCATTCAGTATGCTTGGTGTTAAAATCTCCAAACATAATGACTGAATTGCCTAAAGATAAAATAGCCTCAAAATCTTTTTTGAGGGGATAGGTTCCTGAAGGGATGTAACAGGAGGCTATGAGGATGGACTGATGTCCAGTCATAGCTAGCCTGCATACCGTGGATTCCATGTTGGTAAGCTGCGGAGTAGAAATGGGCGAGCAGTGAAATGTCTTCTTGTAATAGATATCCGTTCCGCCGCCTCGGCGGTCGGGTCTGTCATTACGAAGAAGAGAGAAGTTTTTAATAAAAAAGGCCTTTAGTGTCCTTAGTTTTGAGATTAGTTTTAAGCTCTGGGAGGTTATTTCGCAAACCGCGAATATTAAATGATACAAGCGATAAACCCTTAGGTTTGATACGACCGTGAAACTTTGGAAGAGCAAATTGCTCTGTCATTGTGAAGTTAAGTTAATTAAGTTAACTTAACTTATAACGTGCACAAAAGATTATGGTGCTCTGTAAGAGCGAGGAGACGTTCCTGAGGGGACCTCGCAGAGCGCAATTTGCATGCTAACACAGCGATTTCACTAACGTCGATGTTCCTAATAGCGGAATACAGCGTTGTTAGGT
>CAJQZP010001231.1:0-15674 GCA_907164705.1 Parnassius apollo
AGCGAGGATTTGCGGTCTATCAAATCTGATGTAGTGACGGGGGTGATCCTGTACGTGTTCACAGACTGCAGACTTCCCGGAGCGTCGATTCTTCACATCAGCTATATGTTCTTTAACGCTGGTTTTTATTGATATTTTAGTTTGTCCTATGTAGGAGAGACCACATTCACAATCAAGCTTGTACACTCCTGCATCTTGCAGAGGGACATTACACTTGACTGATGGTAAAAACTGACCAATCTTCTTCAGCGGCTTGAAGTATGTTTTGATGGAAGCACGCTTCAAGATGTAGCCAATCTTGTCAGTGACTCCTCTAACATATGGCAGTACAGCAGGTACACGCTCGACTGTGGCCGGCTTCACTCGTTCACTGTGACGTAGGCGGGGGACTCGAAGCTTATTGTCATGCAAAAATTGCTTGACATGGTAGAGCTCGGCAGCCAGGTGTTTACTGTCACAGATCCCTCGTGGTCTCTGAAACAAAGATTTACCCACGGTAGCTAACTGTGAAGGATGGTGGTGAGAATCACCGTTTAAATATCCATCTGTATGGGTCTTTTTCTATACACAGTATGGCTCCAGGTGTTATCAGGATTCCGAATTACTAACACATCTAGAAAAGCTAAGGAATTGTTTGCCTCTAACTCCATTGTGAACTGAATTTTAGAATTTATAGAGTTAAGATGGTCTAAAAATGCAGTTACTTTATCTAAAGGTAGAATTGTGAAAGTGTCGTCTACGTACCGCTTGTAGAATCTTGGATTTATGGGAGAACTAAGCAGCGCTTTCTCCTCAAAGTCTTCCATTAATATGTCGGTGACAATGGGAGATACAGGTGAGCCCATCGCCACACCATCTACTTGCTTGTAGAACTCCTCCTTCCACAATAGGTAGCCAGATGTAAGGCAGTGTCTGAGTAAAACTGCATATTCTACGGGCATGTTGTTTTCTTCCAGCCTTCTAGTTACAATTGAGATGCAGTCTTCAACAGGTAAGCATGTAAACAATGACTGCACATCAAAACTGACCATAGTTTCATTGTCTTTAATCTCGCTGACAAAATGGTAGGAATCCTTTATGTGTGCTCTTGTACGTCCCCTGAGCGGTGAGAGTATTTTCGCTAAGTCTTGAGCCAATCTGTAAGTTAGTGAATCGATTTGGCTCACTATGGGACGTAATGGAGCATTGGGCTTGTGTATTTTTGGTAACCCATACAATTTTGGTGATTTGGCGCACGTAGGTATTATCCATTTTACGTCCAGATTTAATTTTTCGGAGTGTTTCTTTATGAGGTCACTAGTTGTTTTTAGTGTGCTATTTGTTGGGTCGTTTTTAACCTTTTTATAAGTACTTACATCCGACAAAAGTTCTTGTATTTTAGAATTATAATCTAACGTATCCATGTCCACCGTGGCGTTTCCCTTATCTGCGCGGAGAATCGTAAGTTCTGGTTTATTGCGTACGTTCTTTAACGCTATAAATTCGTCTTTGAGAAGATTCGGTTTAGGCACTGAACATCGACGTAACATAGACGAAATGTCTTGACGTATCGCCTCCAAATCTTCTTTCCGCATATTGTTTTTAAATAAACAGTCTTCGACACTACAGATAATTTCTTCGTACGATAATTTGCGGGGTGTAATAGCAAAGTTGAGACCTTTGGATAAAACCCTAATTGTTGCATCATCCAGTGTTTGTTTTGACAGATTATAGAGCGCGATTAATCTATGATCTGTGTTTGTCAATGGTTGCTTTTGGTTCTGGCATTGATTCAGATGTTTGACATTTGACTTGTTCGTTAATTTTTGATATTTTTCTATATGTTTGTTTTTGCATTCGTTATATTGTTAAATATTACACGGAAGTTAAATTTTTGATCTATGGTAATCGCGGTTAACTATGACATATGGAAGTTGAACATCTCAGTCCCGCCCGTGACCATGAGTGCTGTAAAGCGTACGAATCAGTTTTTACCATCAAGTGTAATGTCCCTCTGCAAGATGCAGGAGTGTACAAGCTTGATTGTGAATGTGGTCTCTCCTACATAGGACAAACTAAAAGATCAATAAAACCCGCGTTAAAGAACATATAGCTGATGTGAAGAATCGACGCTCCAGGAAGTCTGCAGTTTGTGAACACGTACAGAATCGCCCCCGTCACTACATCAGATTCGATAGACCGCAAATCCTCGCTAAAGAAAACCGATTCCTTCCAAGGATGATTCGCGAGGCTATTGAAATCCAAAAACATCCTAATTTCAATAGAGAAGATGGCTGGGTGCTACCATCTACTTGGGATCCGATAATAAATAAAATTAAATCCCAACCCAAGCATATAACTGCAAGACTTCAAGATACCATAAGTTCATACTGAATAGATTGGAACAAAAGTTAAATTTTAATCTATGGTAACCGCGGTTAACTATGACATATGGACGTTGAACATCTCAGTCCCGCCCGTGACCATGAGTGCTGTAAAGCGTTCGAAACGTCGCGTATTTAAAAAGTTAAATATACGCGATAAATTCCGTAAAAACTAGTATTATTTCAATGTGTAGTGTTCGCGTAAATATAAGAAATCATTTTTTAATGTTTTTTTTTGTCAAATATTAAAAAATTACGGAGCCTGAAATTTTTCACAATTGCCGCGAAGAAAATTTGTACATTATTCAACTAACTTCATCTACTTGTACTCTTAAAGAGCTAAGCTCGTAGCCACTTCTCACCACCGGCAGCGCCACTATAAATTCTACAAAATTTCAAGGACAGGCGGGCTATGCTTTAGTACGTAGGGATCGTTCTCCTGTTCTTTAACCTCCATGCACTTATCTCTCATTGCTTATTATACCAAGCATTGATGAATAGTGTTTTACGGGTACCTCCTTACAACAAGCTAATACAAAAAGTTCCCCAGGAGTGGAATGCAACAAATGTGAGCGTTTAGTACATATCAGCACAAAATGCACTGGATTAACCAACAAGCAGCTCAATGCTCTTAAAGCAGCATCTCCTGGATTGGGATGGACATGCCTGGAATGTGTGCAGGAGTCATCGAAGCGTAAATCTTCAATATTTGTACCAGAGGACGAAGATGAAGAGGATGCTGAAAATCTAGCTCAACTCGACTCTGCGAAACTACTAAAGGACATCTCAAGGGAAGTAGAAAAAACCATGAGAAATGAAATGAGGCAAGTAAACGACTCCCTACAGTTTCATAGTGCCAAACTTGATGAAGTAATGGGATGTATCGAAACATTCAAACAAATAATCAAAAATTTAGAAAAAAAGAACATTGAACTAAGTAACAAAAATAACAACTTGGAAACCAGGGTGGGCGTCTTAGAACAACAAATTCAAGCGCTGGAACAAGAAAAACTCTCAAAGCAAATAGAAGTTGCAAATTTACCCTGGCATAAAAATGAGAATGTGGAAAACCTAGTCGAAAATTTGGCTATGAAGTTAAACTTACCCAAAACCGGTATCAAGAAATCACTTAGGCTGCGAGGGAGAGGAGAGCAAGATGGTAGCTTACTAGTGGAACTTAAAGAGGAGAGTATGCAGGAAAAGTGGCTGGCAGCAGCAAGATCAACAGCAGTGACCGTTGCAGATATCCATCCACAAGAACAAAACAATAATGCCATCGTGTATATCAGGGAAACTATGACTCGACTAAATAAACAAACACTATGGCTAGCGAAACAGGAATTAAAAACGAAGCTTAACTACAAGTACGTCTGGTTTAAAAAAAGGGTCCGTAAAAGCACGTAAGGATGATATAAGTAAAATACACTATCTAAGAACTCTAAACGATGTGCACATATTATCCAAACAGAATTAGTAGTTTAATAATAAGGTATATATTATTTTTATTATTGATTTTAGAAGTACTTTTATATATATTCTTTTTTGAATGGAAATATTAAGTGATGAAATATTTGAATGTTTAGATTGTACAAATATCAACAATTTTCTTAAATTTCTGCCCAAAAATCATGGTATTACCTTGTTATGTATGCATATCAACATACGGTCTATGATAAAAAAAACTTTGCCTGTTTAGAGCAAACTATTATAACTTCCAACCAGTGTATAGATGTCATTGTGGTAACTGAGGCTAATATTACGGAGTCTATTAGTTGTCTTTTTTCAAATTACAGGATACCAAATGTTAACTAGTCTGCGAAAAGCCCGAAGGAGTGGTGGTATTGTAATTTATGTAAATAATAAACATAATTTTAATACTAAAAACACCAAAACAGAACACTTTGAGAGTATTATATGCACTATCATTTCCGACTCGGGCTATTCTGCGGACCTATGTGCCGTGTACCGTCCTCCTAAAAACAGTAAAAACTTATTTCTTATTGAGCTTGAAAACACTTTACAAAAATACTGTTGTAATAAAGAGTTGTATGTAATAGGCGACATAAATATTGACCTGAATTCCGATAGTCCTGTAAAACATAAATATATTAACTTAATGTACAGCTTGGGTCTTATACGTGGGATTACCGCTAACACACGAATAGAAATATCGGGTGGTAAGTTATGTAAATCTTATATAGATCATATTAACGCGAAATCCCATACACAAGACCTTTTCACAGCTGCTATCGGTACGACACTGGCGGACCACCGCGTGATAGTGTTTGCCTGTGTTGGGTCGCGTATACAGGGCGTTTCTAAAATCAAGACTTGTATTAATAACAATGCCTTAATAAAATCATTAAGTGAAATCGAATGACAAAAAACGAATACCATGACCTGTCCGATACACATTTATAATTTTATAAATGACAACTTTAAACAATGTTACAAAACCAGCGAATATAAATCAAAAATTAAAATAAAAGCTAAGCGAATAAATAATGAATGGGTGAATAAAAAACCTTAAAAGCATGTGAGTACAGAGATAAATTATTTAATAAATGGACTAAGGACAGCCAAAATAAGATTTTAAAACAAACCTACAACAAAGCAAGAAACTATGCAAACTCATTAATTCAAAAAAGCAAAAATGAATGGCTAAAATTAGAAATAAATAATAATAAAAAGAATCCACGATATCTTTGGCAAATATTAAATAGATTGACCGGCAGAATAAAACAGTCGATTGATAATTTATTACTGAAAGCCTTCAGCAATGGCAGGAATACAGCTAAAAACATCGCATGCACATTTGCTATGACTTTTGATAAAAATTTGCAACAAATCATACCAAACAACACCTCTACTGGATAAGTCAATCTATCGTGAAAACGCCAATGTATCTATGAGTTATATACCTGCAGACACGACTGCAGTGGAAAATATCATTAAGTCTCTAAACCAAAATAAAGCTCCTGGTATTGATGGTATACGAGCCATAGATATTAAAAAAAATATGCTCAGTGGTCAAAGTAGCTATTACAAATCTTATAAACGCAAGTATTAGGAGCGGCAAGTATCAAATGTTAGACCTATACATAAAAAGGGTAATAAGTCTGACTACAATAACTATAGGCCGATCACTATATTACCTACCATTAACAAAATAGCTGAGAAATATGTTAGTAGACAGATTTATAACTTCTATTATAAAAATAATATACTGACTAATAAACAGTTTGGCTTTAAACCTCATAAAAATACCACTCAGCTTTTAACGGCGTTCACAAACAGCATCTACAAGCATCTAGATGAGAAAAAACACATATTGGTAGTGTTTATAGACTATTTACTACAGTAAGGCTTTCGAGACACTTCATCATGAGCAACTATTAGATAGTCTGAACGATAATGGTATCAGAGGAACACTGCTGTCGTGGTGTAAAGATTACCTCACCGATAGAAAACATGTGGTTAAAGTGGGTGGTTCAATGAGCAACATAGTAAATGTATCTGTAGGCACTGCACAAGGCTCCGTAATGGGACCTTTACACTACATTACCTATGTAAATATTCTGGCAAATATTATCAGGCGATGTGAAATTTACCAGTATGCTGATGATACTTGCTTGGTTGCGGCTGGGAGCAATATAAACGACACTCTCAACCTCCTACAAGACGATTTTAATATACTTATGAAGTGGTCACCTGATAAAGGATTAGTCTTAAATGCTGCGAAGACTCTCTCAAAATAGGAGTAAGGTTATACCTAGGCTCATTGCGCATCACCACCAATGCCTTCACATACGACAGGTCCAAACGAAATGTAAGTGCGAATCCATAGACCTCGTAGAATCACAGACCTACTTAGGACTCGTGATAGATAGTCGCCTTAATTGGAAAGAGCATATTGAGCATGTATGTGATAAACTACGTGGTATGCTTGCAAAATTTTCTACAATTAAATATAAAATTCCGTATAAAATACTTATACAGCTATATAAATCACTGGTAGAGTCAAAAGTAGCATACGGTTTGTCTAGCTATGGTAGAACGTACAGATCTCATTTATCTACTACAATTACGTATTTTAAAAACTATAGTCCCGGATAGTATTAAAAACCAGTATAAAGAATCAGATTACCACAACCTTTTTTAGTTATTGCAAAATTATACCTATACACGAAAAGGTAAAGTTTACCCTTCTTATAGAAGAATTTTCCATGAACAGTTAAAAATTGCACATACATGTGAATACTCTAAAACTCGCAACTCAGGAAAACCTAAACTAGCCTTACCTAAATACAACAATTTGTATGGTAAACGTACCTTAGAATATATGATTCCTAACCTAATTAACCAGCTACCAGTATCAGTAAAATCAGAACTAAATCAAAAAAAAATATTAAATTAAAAAATTACTTTACGGAATGCATTACTAATAATTTAATTATACATAATATGTTTTTAATAATAATTACTACGATAACGCCCTAAAACAAGCGACCTGTATATAATATAGGATCCATGCGCGGTGCATTGTGCAATAGAAGGTTACGCAATTAACTAATAAATACTAAGTGTATTTCTTTTTTCTTACTACACCCTCATATTTGTTATTGTCGGTGATACCGGTACACGGTAAAGTTTCTATAAACTTATGATTGTACCGTAACGTAATGTGTAATTAATGAATATAATAATATATTAAATAAATAAATAAAAAAACCTATTTTAACTTTTTATGAATAATACTCTCTGCATAGATCTCTCCCCGTAGACAGAGAAACCTATAGACTAATGATCGGCGTGGCCTCGAGTGAGGAAGAACGATAACGAATTTTTGGGTTATAGAATAAGCTTTATGACTTTTAAACACATTTAGATAAAAATTTTAATTGTTCTAAGAACTGAACTGAACAAGATTCACCAATCTTAAGCTTACAAAACACTTTTTTCTCACTTAAACCAACTTGAAAACTCCTTAAATCGCTATGCTGTCAAAGTTGTTTAGCAAACTAAATAAACTAAGTAATATAAGTAGCGTGGGATACGATGACATTGCTACAAAAATATTAAAACACATATCAATGGAAATATGCGGACATCTAAGTCATCTATTCAACCTAAGTATTAGCGCAGGTATTTACCCAGATGCCTTAAAAACATCAATTATAAAACCACTGTTTAAGAAGGAAAATAGAGAACTAATGGAATATTATCGGCCCATCTCACTCATTCCCGTAATTTAAAAAATATTTGAGAAATATATATATAAGGAAATATATAAATTTATTGAAAAATATAACATTTTATGTGAGGAACAAAAAGGATTTAGACCACATAGGACAATCAATATGGCCATATATGACTTTATATACAATATTATTAACAATATCGATAAACGTAGACATGTCTGTGGCATATTTTGCGACATGACAAAGGCATTTGATTATGTAAATTACGCTACTCTTTTAGAAAAACTTGAAGCCTATGGCATTAGAGGCAATGTTCTTAATCTAATTGAATCTTACTTAAAGAATAGAATACAAATAACTGAAATTAATCAAATTAATATATTTATTATATTATATATATATAATTAATATATTATTATAAGAAGGAAGAGATATTTCGATCGTCATAGCGCGAAGTTAAATTTGGTGTACCACAGGGGAGTGTGCTGGGTCCTTTTATATTTATATTGTACATCAATGACTTACCTAAATGCGTTGAGCAACCAGTAACACTGTTTGCGGATGATACCGCAGTGACAATACCATGTAAAAGTGTAGAGACCTATGAAAATGACATTAATAACTCCTTAAAATTAGTTGTAAACTGGTTGAACGAAAACAATTTAAAAATAAACTTAAATAAAACAAAAATTATCAATTTCAGTCAACGAATTCCTAGCATGAGCCTAAATGTACACTACAATAATGATGTTGTAAAAGAAGTTGAAACTGCAAAGTTCCTGGGTCTCGAAATAGATAAACATCTTAACTGGAAAGCACACATTAATACTTTATGTAAAAAATTAGTAAAACCGCATATGCTTTACATAATTTGTCTTCAATAATATACACGGATGCACTCCTCACTGCTTACTACGGCTTAGCAGAATCCCACCTCCGATATGGAATAATATTTTGGGGTAACTCAACCGAAAAGGAATCAGCGTTTAAGGCTCAAAAAAGATGCATAAGGGCGATGTTTAAGCTCAAAACTACCGATAGTTGCATACCATATTTTAAACAGTATAAAATACTGACATTACCTTGCTTATACATACTAGAAGTAGCAGTGTTTGTTAAATTGCATCCGAAACGTTTTAAACGCCTTGACCAAGTAGTTCCACGTAATAGACGCGACAATATCCTTTTATGTCATCAATCCGCTAAGACAGCACTAATGCGCAAAAGTATATACTGCATGGCTCCAGTCATATATGATAAAATACCAAAAAGCTGGAAAGAATTGCCGCTATCGATATTTAAAAAAAAGGCTTCGTAGCTTCTTGACAGTCAAAGCATACTATAGCGTAACAGAATTCTTGACTGAAAAAAAATTTTCATTTTGAGATTAAGACTGTATAATGTTAAAAATTTGAATTATGTTTGTTTTTGTGTAATTATTTTATTTTGTTATAGCTATTTAGGTGATTAGTTTATATTTCTGTATATTTTGCATGTCTACTGGTAAAATATGGCTGAACTCACTACCTATATTTCCATGTACTGTACCCATATGTGCAAAATAAAATATCTTTATCTTTATCTTTAAAAATGTTTAGCAAACAAAAAAACTGGCACGGAGAAAGGGACAAACAATCACACCACTCTATCTCATTTCTATGCAAGATGTATGCATAAATCTATCTTCTTCGTGTGCGAATGCGAAAGAAGGCGTCAATTTGTCTATAGGTTTCTCTGTCTACGTCTCTCCCTTTGAGTATTAAACCAAAGGAGACGGCATCGCAAGACAGACCCCTCTGTAAAAAGTACGAGAGTCCGACACATACTCGTTATATAAAACTAGTTGCTCCGCGTCGTGCGTCATTCCGAAGTGATCGTGCCAGTAAATCGAGCTCCGAGAAAATGCCGAATCGCAGTGTATTTACATGAAAAAAGCAATCAAAAACGTCAAGTATACAAAAGGACAATGTGACTTTTAATTTGTGAGTATTTTTAACATAATATTAAAGTAATTTTATCATTAAAACTCGTACTTGGTGAATATTATCGTCCAATACCGAGTGTGGCCATCATAGTTCATAAAGTGAAAAATAATCTATTTTTAAATAAATATAATTTACTACACAAGTTATATATATTAACGAAAATATATTTCCTAATAACTAAATCAGTTTGTGATGAATAATAATCATTACATATAGATTTGTAGTGGATTTTGTTAAATGATTTATATATTCAGCTCAATTTCAACACGATACTGAATATTATACAATTAAATATAATCGATAACTAGTATTTATTAAAATATTATACAAAATACTGGCCAAATAAGTCAAATCGAAAATTGCTACCTCTCAGCAAAAGTGTGCAATTTTTATAAAAATAAACTGGTATCACTGCAACCGAAAGTATTGCACTATAGTGAAGAACGCCGCAACTTTAGCTATCGATAAGTTAATTAACCATGCGGGTTTGTCTACCGAACTGGTTTGTAGTTTTTATTTAGATTTTATTATAAAGTATTACAAAAAGTAGTAAATTTTTCTATTATTGGTTTGTTTTTACAGATTTCCAAGAGATCCTCTTAGGCGGCTCACTTGGATTGTAGCTTGTAGAAACCATGAATCTGACACTTCAGTACCAATCTTGAACTTGTGGGAGGTAATGTTTGGCTGTAATTATATTTAGATTAAATATTTTTATTATTAAATTTGACACCAATATTCTTCTGCTTGAAAATATTTTATTAAGTTTACAAAAGCATTAACCTATCAAATTTAATTCGTATATTTATATACCTATTAATTGTAAACTTAATGTAGTATAATTTTTGTACGCCATAAATGGCAAAACATGTAGCTCGTTTTAAGTTTTTTTACACTTGTATTTTACTTACTCATGTTTTACAAAATAAATATCTTTATCATATATATATATATATATATATATATATATATATATATATATATATATATATATATATATATATATATCTTCTGACTAAAATAAAATTATTTATTTTAGGGTGATCGTGGTGATTGCACAATATCGTCCACATCGAAGAAAGAAAGCTGGATGTTCCGGCAAAATTCCATAAGTTATCTCGAAAGTCACAATTTGGAAAAAATCCTTATATAGCCCGAACTAGTCCCACTCCCACTGCGAGTACAAGCCAACACATAGGCCAAGGAAAATTAAAAAGAAAAAATGCCTTGACATAAAAATCAATAATATAAACAGGCTCCACAAGTTTGCAAGAAATA
Organism: Parnassius apollo; assembly: GCA_907164705.1. Classification (NCBI taxonomy): domain Eukaryota; kingdom Metazoa; phylum Arthropoda; class Insecta; order Lepidoptera; family Papilionidae; genus Parnassius; species Parnassius apollo. The sequence continues at coordinate 10,828 of CAJQZP010001231.1, forward strand.
CTATGCCCTAACACTTAACTATTACTCACCAAAAGCTTATCGTTATGTACGTACTTTTGGAATATGTTTGCCTGCACTACGTACATTGACTAAGTGGTACACTACCATCGATCGCCGAACAAAGTTTACTCAAGAAGCGCTGACGGCATTAAAATTTGGAGAGTAACATTAATAAAAAACAATATTGTACCTTGGTAATGGATGAAATGAAAATTAAGCAATTGACAGAATACCATGCTAGTAGCCAAAGGCATTATGTATATAACCAAAATGTCTTTTGGAACTTGCATGGTACTCCGTCAATTATTTTATTTTCATTTCATCAATCACTAATATACAATATAATTTCTTGGTTACTCTCTAGTCTTAGTTTTAAAACAGTTAACGCTTTTTTTGTGTAGCCAAGTCGGCCATAAATTGTACTGTACCCACTTTGTTATAGTATGTGATGAAGGCAGACCAATTTCAAAACATTTGATATTTCGCACATATTGTTAAGCTTTCGGTGAATAGTAGTGTAAAGTTTATGCAAAATATCTTTCTGGGGAGTACTTAGCCCCAGGTAGATGTCACGTTTTATTTTTAAACAGCTCTCTGCTTAAAGTTCACTTTGTTAAACTATTATATAATGTAAAACTTTTTTTGTTTTCCTAATTTATATATATTATATATAAATCAACAACTTTTTTAAATAGCGGTTTTGTGATTAAAGCCTTATAATAAAAACAAAAACTTGGTTAACACCATCTAAGACGATAAACTGATAGGACTTTTCTTTTCACAAATCTGATTTTTAAAATAAGTTAACTAAACCTATTTCGATTTGTAAATTTTTTTAAATTTTATCCAGCATAATGTAAAATAAACCTGTAGCAAAATAATAAACTTATTTTCAATCATTTCTAAGTTTTTTCCGAAAAACATTTCTAAATACTTTAAAAAAAAGAATTTCAAATAACACCTTGGTATTATTTATCTATGTATTACTTATAATCAAATAAAAACTTATGCGGACTATGGTAATTGTTTATCGATAAAAAATATCGACATAGTGCACGCCTGAACGTGTACAATTTGATGGAATGCGTAAACGCGATGAACACAAACACAAATGCTGTAGTGTGCGTTTATAGTGACGCGATTTAATTCATAGATAAATAAATATGTAGCAAGCTATTATTTATTATTATTTATTGATTTAATTTTGCATTTGTAGTTAAGTATATATACAGTTGTGTGGTTTTCTTGCGCCCCCATGATGTTGACAGAATTTTTGTTTAGGAATTAAAGCGCATGGCCTCTCCAGTTGGTTGAATACTCAAAGGTCTCTCCCTTTGATGTGAGGCATAGTTTTTGATACTCACAGTTGTCTTTTTAAATCGAAAGCCTTGTAGCCAATTCTCCATTAAATTATAAAAAGTACAACATAACCTAAAATATTTCCTTGTTGACAATAAAGTTTTGAATTTTGAGATATTTTGATTTATCCAAGAAACAAAAGTAGTTATAGAGTATTATAATCTAAATTATTTAAAAGAATCTACAAATAAGCGATGGCAGATGATGGTGAAAATGTAAATATTACACAAAAACTACGTTTATTTCAAAATAGTATAATGTTGTTTACTTTTTATTCCGGCTTAATTTAATAATTCTTGTTTTACTTTATCAGCTCCATAAAGTACAGTAAGTGATACATAAACGTTTACTGCTGGGCAAAGGCCTTATCCATTGTATGAATTTGCCATAACTGCCATGTATGGCAGACATATTGATCTAATTTTTTTTAAAAACGTTTACTCACTAGGATTTACTCCTGTATCAGGGGTAGTTTACATACATAAATTTCACTAGGACAGACATCTAGATCTGGAACAATTCCATGCGGAATTCGAATCCATGGCCCTTAGTGTTGCACCTCATTGTTAAGCCACTGTGCCACTGAGGTATCAATATGTTGATTTGGTGTTGCGACCGCCAATCCGCCTGCCTGGTGAGACCTTTTAGCATGTCCTCCCAATAGTGGGAGAGGGTCATGTCTAGCTGTAAACTTTTACAGGTTTATTAAAATAACTTATTAAAAACTGGTTTTATTGTCTCTGTTTATTTAATACACTTAAAAAATCTCATTTTAGGTTGCTGTTATGACAGTCAAGGAACCCTTGGATTTGATAAGGCTTAGTTTAGATGAGAGAATCTATGTTAAAATGCGTAATGAACGTGAATTACGTGGGAAACTACATGTATGTATATTTGCTTTACCTACAGTTTGAAAATATACTATGAAAAAATAATAAAATCTATTTGTCCCAAGTGGAATGTGGCCTCCCTGTACTCATACTGTGTTCACCCTAAAACCCTTCCCAACATCTATATGTTAGGTGGTAGGACACTTTGCTGCCTAAGATTCCATCGAGATAGGTACCACTCTCTTACCTGTTATATATCTAAATAACATTACTACTTGCACTCTTGTGTTCTGGTCTGGAGGGTATAGAGATTCCAGTTTAATTACAGGCTGTGAGGCATTCAAACTAAGTTCTCAGAGGTTACAAGACACCTTCTAGCCTTCTGTTTGAAGTTAGTTCTACCAGTAACCACTTACCGTCAGGTAGTAAGTTTAATTAGTCACTTCAATTCTTTAAAATCTTTTGAAATGCTTTGCCCAGGGTATGTAGTGTAGTAGGTTTTTAAAAAAAAGATGTGTCAAAGTTAGCTGACAGTGTTAATTAATTAACATTAGTTAGCAATTATTGTTAGATTGCATATTACAAAATCAATAATGATAAATGAAGATTTTAATAACATACACATAAAAATTAAAAATAACACTATTCCTATGATGAGTTTCAGTAACCCAATGTATCTTGCTCTTTAAAAATATTCTACATTATCTTAATATTTGTGTGCTTCCAGCAGCCAAGTGTGTTATAATTAGGTTTTAGAGTTTATTGGTTATAATGAAAAACAAAACAACTAAAATTCTATGCAAGTATGTATAATAATTGTTTTCCAAATCAAACCTATTTTATTATCATCAATAGTCTGTTAGACTGGATACTTGACCAGTACTTGCGGGTCCTGTGCGCCAACGACTATTATACTATACTATAGTCGACTACAATCTTGGCCCAAAAAATATGAAAAATAGATGTTGAAAAATTATTACTGGTATTTTAATTATACATTCCTCAATATAAAATATCCCAGCAACATGTGAGTATAAAAAAATAAGTCTCTAGGTACTGAGAAACATGGATTTTTATCCAAGCAAATGCTATGTCCAGCATGCCAAAGTCTAAATACGGGAGGCATGGATTTCTTAAAAAATATTCAGGATTGAACTAAAATGTGTTGTTTCTTTTTTCAATTAATATTGATATATATTTGAATAAAAACAAATGTAATAACCTTAAAACTATCATCAGCTACATGAATTTAAAAATATCATCAAATCAACTTTGTATAATAAATCTAATATCTCAGCTTGTGGCGCCGTAGGAACCGTAGAATCCCGAATTTTGAAAAAAAATTCGTAATCGATACACAACATGCGACATGGCTTCATCTCTAAGGAAGTTTCAAAAAGGAAGGTCAGCTATGCTGTTGTCGTCCAGCGTGACAGTGACATCATCACTATTGAGAATAGTACTGTGGTTTATGACTATTGCTGTATGTTACCGATATATTAACTCCTGGCAGCACTATTTTTTTTTTGTAGGTATTTTTGTTTACTTTGGCTTTGGTGGACAGGACACAGGAATGCATTTGTGGCCTGGTGATCAAAAGACTAAAAGTGCAATTTAAAGAAGAGTTAATAAATTAACATCACATAGAGTTAATAATAATAATAATAAAGCCATTTATTCAACAGTATGTAATACAATTTCTTAATCTAAGTCATATAAAATCTAGATTGTCTTCTGCTGATTGCCAATCGGCAAAGGCCTCCTCCAACCTTTTCCACTCATTTCTATCCTTGGCAACCCGGCTACAGGTCACACCCGCGAAATTGACCAGGTCATCCTCCCATCTTTAGCGGGGTCTCCCCCTCTTTCTTATGCCATTCCTGGGGTACCATTCTGTGACCTTCCTGCTCCACTTTTCCTTCCCTCTACTCATATGCCCAGCCCATAGTTTAGTTTAGTTTACGACAGGCTGTTTTCCGCAACTCCACGTCTAAGCGCGTATTTTGCGTGTGGGCAGGAATAATATGCTTATTCGAGCCATGATATCTCCCCGAAGAAGCTCAGCAGTCCATTGATGTTGCAAGCAACTTCGGGGAGCGATCCTGGCGTGCCGAGATGTTTAGCCCTGTATGAAGCGACTTCTGGATATGTCAGCAACACATGAGCCGCCGTTTCTTCCTCTCCCATGCATGCCCTGCACAGGGGGCTGTCAGTAACACCTATGGTGAACAAATATTTGTTAAAAGAGCCATGTCCTGTGATAGCACTTGTTACTATCCTGATCTGTGGCTTGTTCTATGGGTGAGATCATTTGGCCCAGATAGATGTATTCATCAACGTATTCTATCTTACTTTGGCCAACCCTAATGTTTTCATTCTTAGGTCTGTTGGTCATTACTTTCGTTTTCTCCATGTTCATTTTCAATCCCACCATGTGACTTTCTAATGCCAGGTCATTTGCCATGACATTCAGTTCATGTGGAGGTTTTGCAAAGAGAACTGCAAATCTTAAATGTGTTAACCAAGTTCCATCGATACTGATTCCATATCCGTCCCAATTTAGTCTTCTAAATATCATCTCAAGGGCCGCAGAAAAAAGTTTTGGGGATAGCGGGTCGCCCTGTCGCACACCTTATTATATGTTAAATGGTTCTCCTG